>CAKAJA020000753.1:0-18075 GCA_916610235.2 Lasioglossum morio | reverse complement strand
GCATAACGCATAACGCATAACGCATAACGCATATCGAATAACGCATAACGTGTAACTCATAACGCATAACGCATAAAGCATAATGCATAACGCATAACGCATAACGCATAAAGCATAACGCATAACGCATAACGCATAACGCAAACTTATAACGCACAACGCATAACGCATAACGCATAACGCATAACGCATAACGCATAACGCATAACGCATAACGCATAACGCATAACGCATAACGTATATCGCATAACACATAACGCATAACCCATAACGCATAACGCATAAGGCATAACTCATAACGTTAACGCATAACGCATAACGCATAACGCCTAACGCTTAACGGATCACGCATAACGCATAAAGCATAACGCATAAAGCATAACGCATAACGCATAACGCATAACGCATAACGCATAACGCATAAAGCATAACGCATACCGCATAACGCATACCGCATAACGCATAACGCATAACGCATAACGCAAACTTATAACGCACAACGCATAACGCATAACGCATAACGCATAACGCATAACGCATAACGCATAACGCATAACGAATAACGCATAACGCATAACGCATAACGCATAACGCATAACGCATAACGCATAACGCATAACGCATAACGCATAACGCATAACGCATAACGCATAACGCATAACGCATAACGCATATCGCATAACGCATAATGCATAACCCATAACGCATAACGCATAACGCATAACGCATAACGCATAACGCATAACGCATTACGCATAACGCATAAAGTATAACACATAACGCATAACGCATAAAGTATAACACATAACGCATAACGCATTACGCATATTGCATAACGTATAACGCAAAACGCATAACGCATAACGTTACCGCATAAGGCTTGATGCATGACGCATATCGCATAACGCATAACGTACAACGTATAACGCATAACGCATAACGCATAACGCATAACGCATAACGCATAGCGCATAACGCATAACGCATAACGTATAACGCGTAACGCATACCGTATAACGCATAACGCATAACGCATAACGCATAATGCATAACGCATAACGCATAACGCATAACGCATAACGCATAACGCATAACGCACAACGCAAACGTATAACGCACAACGCATAACGCATAACGTATATCGCAAAACGCATAACGCATAATGCATAACGCATAACGCATAACGCATAACGCATAACGCATAACGCATAACGCATAACGCATAACGCATAACGCATAACGCATAACGCATAACGCATAACGCATAACGCATAACGCATAACGCATAACGCATTACGCATAACGCATAAAGTATAACACATAACGCATAACGCATTACGCATCACGCATAACGCATAACGCATAACGCATATCGCATAAAACATAACGCATCACGCATAACGTACAACGTATAACGCATAACGCATAACGCATAACGCATAACGCATAACGCATAACGCATAACGCATAACGTATATCGCATAACACATAACGCATAACCCATAACGCATAACGCATAAGGCATAACTCATAACGTTAACGCATAACGCATAACGCCTAACGCTTAACGGATCACGCATAACGCATAACGCATAACGCATAACGCATAACGCATAACGCATAACGCATAACGTATATCGCATAACACATAACGCATAACGCATAACGAACAACGGATAACGCATAACGCATAACGCATAACGAATACCGCAAAACGTATATCGCCTAACACGTAACGGATCACGCATAACGCATGGCGCATAATGTAGAATGCATAACGCATAACGCATAACGCATAACGCATGACGCATAACGCATAACGCATAACGCATAACGCATAACGCATAACGCATAACGCATAAAGCATAAAGCATAACGCATAACGCATAACGCATAACGCATAACGCATTACGCATAACGCATAAAGTATAACACATAACGCATAACGCATAAAGTATAACACATAACGCATAACGCATTACGCATATTGCATAACGTATAACGCAAAACGCATAACGCATAACGTTACCGCATAAGGCTTGATGCATGACGCATATCGCATAACGCATAACGCATAACTCATAACGTATAACGCAAAACGCATAACGCATAATGCATAACGCATAACGCATAACGCATAACGCATAACGCATAACGCATAACGCATAACGCATAACGCATAACGCATAACGCATAACGCATAACGCATAACGCATAAAGCATAACGCATAACGCATAACGCATAACGCCTAACGCATAACGCATAAAGCATAACGCATAACGCATAACGCATAACGCAAACTTATAACGCACAACGCATAACGCATAACGCATAACGCATAACGCATAACGCCTAACGCATAACGCATAACGCATAACGCATAACGCATAACGCAAAACGCATAACGCATAACGCATAACGCATGACGCACAACGCATAACGCATAACGCATAACGCATAACGCATAACGCATAACGCATAACGCATAACGCATAACGCATAACGCATAACGCATAACGCATAACGCATAACGCATAAGGCATTACGCATAACGCATAAAGTATAACACATAACGCATAACGCATTACGCATAACGCATCACGCATAACGCATAACGCATAACGCATAACGCATAACGCATATCGCATAAAACATAACGCATCACGCATAACGTACAACGTATAACGCATAACGCATAACGCATAACGCATAACGCATAACGCATAACGCATAACGTATATCGCATAACACATAACGCATAACCCATAACGCATAACGCATAAGGCATAACTCATAAAGTTAACGCATAACGCATAACGCCTAACGCTTAACGAATCACGCATAACGCATAAAGCATAACGCATAAAGCATAACGCATAACGCATAACGCATCACGCATAACGCATAAAGCATAACGCATAACGCATAACGCATAACGCATAACGCATTACGCATAACGCATAAAGTATAACACATAACGCATAACGCATAAAGTATAACACATAACGCATAACGCATTACGCATATTGCATAACGTATAACGCAAAACGCATAACGCATAACGTTACCGCATAAGGCTTGATGCATGACGCATATCGCATAACGCATAACGCATAACTCATAACGTATAACGCAAAACGCATAACGCATAATGCATAACGCATAACGCATAACGCATAACGCATAACGCATAACGCATAACGCATAACGCATAACGCATAACGCATAACGCATAACGCATAACGCATAACGCATACAGCATAACGCATAACGCATAACGCATAACGCCTAACGCATAACGCATAAAGCATAACGCATAACGCATAACGCATAACGCAAACTTATAACGCACAACGCATAACGCATAACGCATAACGCATAACGCATAACGCCTAACGCATAACGCATAACGCATAACGCATAACGCATAACGCAAAACGCATAACGCATAACGCATAACGCATGACGCACAACGCATAACGCATAACGCATAACGCATAACGCATAACGCATAACGCATAACGCATAACGCATAACGCATAACGCATAACGCATAACGCATAACGCATAACGCATAACGCATAACGCATAAGGCATTACGCATAACGCATAAAGTATAACACATAACGCATAACGCATTACGCATAACGCATCACGCATAACGCATAACGCATAACGCATAACGCATAACGCATATCGCATAAAACATAACGCATCACGCATAACGTACAACGAATAACGCATAACGCATAACGCATAACGCATAACGCATAACGCATAACGCATAACGTATATCGCATAACACATAACGCATAACCCATAACGCATAACGCATAAGGCATAACTCATAAAGTTAACGCATAACGCATAACGCCTAACGCTTAACGAATCACGCATAACGCATAAAGCATAACGCATAAAGCATAACGCATAACGCATAACGCATAACGCATAACGCATAAAGCATAACGCATACCGCATAACGCATACCGCATAACGCATAACGCATAACGCATAACGCAAACTTATAACGCATAACGCATAACGCATAACGCATAACGCATAACGCATAACGCATAACGCATAACGCATAACGCATAACGCATAACGCATAACGCATAACGCATAACGCATAACGCATAACGCATAACGCATAACGCATAACGCATAACGCATAACGCATAACGCATAACGCATAACGCATAACGCATAACGCATAACGCATAACGCATATCGCATAACGCATAACGCATAACGCATAACGCATAACGCATAACGCATAACGCATAACGCATAACGCATAACGCATAACGCATAACGCATAACGCATAACGCATAACGCATAACGCATAACGCATAACGCATAACGCATAACGCATAACGCATAACGCATAACGCATAACGCATAACGCATAACGCATAACGCATAACGCATAACGCATAACGCATAACGCATAACGCATAACGCATAACGCATAACGCATAACGCATATCGCATAAAACATAACGCATCACGCATAACGTACAACGAATACCGCAAAACGTATATCGCCTAACACATAACGGATCACGCATAACGCATAACGTATATCGCATAACACATAACGCATAACGCATAACGTATAACGCATAACGCATGACGCATAACGCATAACGCATAACGCATAACGCATAACGCATAACGCATAAAGCATAAAGCATAACGCATAACGCATAACGCATAACGCATAACGCATAACGTATATCGCATAACACATAACGCATAACGCATAACGAACAACGGATAACGCATAACGCATAACGCATAACGAATACCGCAAAACGTATATCGCCTAACACATAACGGATCACGCATAACGCATGGCGCATAATGTAAAATGCATAACGCATAACGCATAACGCATAACGCATGACGCATAACGCATAACGCATAACGCATAACGCATAACGCATAAAGCATAAAGCATAACGCATGACGCATAACGCATAACGCATAACGCATTACGCATAACGCATAAAGTATAACACATAACGCATAACGCATAAAGTATAACACATAACGCATAACGCATTACGCATATTGCATAACGTATAACGCAAAACGCATAACGCATAACGTTACCGCATAAGGCTTGATGCATGACGCATATCGCATAACGCATAACGCATAACTCATAACGTATAACGCAAAACGCATAACGCATAATGCATAACGCATCACGCATAACGCATAACGCATAACGCATAACGCATAACGCATAACGCATAACGCATAACGCATAACGCATAACGCATAACGCATAACGCATAACGCATAACGCAAACTTATAACGCACAACGCATAACGCATAACGCATAACGCATAACGCATAACGCCTAACGCATAACGCATAACGCATAACGCATAACCCATAACGCATAACGCATAAGGCATAACGCATAACGTTAACGCATAACGCATAACGCATAACGCCTAACGCATAACGGATCACGCATAACGCATAAAGCATAACGCATAAAGCATAACGCATAACGCATAACGCATAACGCATAAAGTATAACACATAACGCATAACGCATTACGCATAACGCATCACGCATAACGCATAACGCATAACGCATAACGCATAACGCATAACGCATAACGCATATCGCATAAAACATAACGCATCACGCATAACGTACAACGTATAACGCATAACGCATAACGCATAACGCATAACGCATATCGAATAACGCATAACGTGTAACTCATAACGCATAACGCATAAAGCATAATGCATAACGCATAACGCATAACGCATAAAGCATAACGCATAACGCATAACGCATAACGCAAACTTATAACGCACAACGCATAACGCATAACGCATAACGCATAACGCCTAACGCATAACGCATAACGCATAACGCATAACGCATAACGCAAAACGCATAACGCATAACGCATAACGCATAACGCATAACGCATAGCGCATAACGCATAACGCATAACGCATAACGCATAACGCATAACGCATAACGCATTACGCATAACGCATAAAGTATAACACATAACGCATAACGCATTACGCATAACGCATCACGCATAACGCATAACGCATAACGCATAACGCATAACGCATAACGCATAACGCATAACGCATAACGCATATCGCATAAAACATAACGCATCACGCATAACGTACAACGTATAACGCATAACGCATAACGCATAACGCATAACGCATAACGCATAACGCATAACGCATAACGTATATCGCATAACACATAACGCATAACCCATAACGCATAACGCATAAGGCATAACTCATAACGTTAACGCATAACGCATAACGCATAACGCCTAACGCTTAACGGATCACGCATAACGCATAAAGCATAACGCATAAAGCATAACGCATAACGCATAACGCATAACGCATAACGCATAAAGCATAACGCATACCGCATAACGCATACCGCATAACGCATAACGCATAACGCATAACGCAAACTTATAACGCACAACGCATAACGCATAACGCATAACGCATAACGCATAACGCATAACGCATAACGCATAACGCATAACGAATAACGCATAACGCATAACGCATAACGCATAACGCATAACGCATAACGCATAACGCATAACGCATAACGCATAACGCATAACGCATAACGCATAACGCATAACGCATAACGCATAACGCATAACGCATATCGCATAACGCATAACGCATAACCCATAACGCATAACGCATAACGCATAACGCATAACGCATAACGCATAACGCATAACGCATAACGCATAACGCATAAAGTATAACACATAACGCATAACGCATAAAGTATAACACATAACGCATAACGCATTACGCATATTGCATAACGTATAACGCAAAACGCATAACGCATAACGTTACCGCATAAGGCTTGATGCATGACGCATATCGCATAACGCATAACGTACAACGTATAACGCATAACGCATAACGCATAACGCATAACGCATAACGCATAGCGCATAACGCATAACGCATAACGTATAACGCGTAACGCATACCGTATAACGCGTAACGCATACCGCATAACGCATAATGCATAACGCATAACGCATAACGCATAACGCATAACGCATAACGCATAACGCACAACGCAAACGTATAACGCACAACGCATAACGCATAACGTATATCGCAAAACGCATAACGCATAATGCATAACGCATAACGCATAACGCATAACGCATAACGCATAACGCATAACGCATAACGCATAAAGCATAACGCATAACGTATAACGCAAAACGCATAACGCATAATGCATAACGCATAACGCATAACGCATAACGCATAACGCATAACGCATAACGCATAACGCATAACGCATAACGCATAACGCATAAAGCATAACGCATGACGCATAACGCATAACGCAAACTTATAACGCACAACGCATAACGCATAACGCATAACGCATAACGCATAACGCATAACGCATAACGCATAACGCATAACGCATAACGCATAACGCATAACGCATAACGCATAACGCATAACGCATAACGCATAACGCATAACGCATTACGCATAACGCATAAAGTATAACACATAACGCATAACGCATTACGCATAACGCATCACGCATAACGCATAACGCATAACGCATAACGCATATCGCATAAAACATAACGCATCACGCATAACGTACAACGTATAACGCATAACGCATAACGCATAACGCATAACGCATAACGCATAACGCATAACGCATAACGCATAACGTATATCGCATAACACATAACGCATAACCCATAACGCATAACGTATAAGGCATAACTCATAACGTTAACGCATAACGCATAACGCCTAACGCTTAACGGATCACGCATAACGCATAACGCATAACGCATAACGCATAACGCATAACGCATAACGTATATCGCATAACACATAACGCATAACGCATAACGAACAACGGATAACGCATAACGCATAACGCATAACGAATACCGCAAAACGTATATCGCCTAACACATAACGGATCACGCATAACGCATGGCGCATAATGTAAAATGCATAACGCATAACGCATAACGCATAACGCATGACGCATAACGCATAACGCATAACGCATAACGCATAACGCATAACGCATAAAGCATAAAGCATAACGCATAACGCATAACGCATAACGCATAACGCATTACGCATAACGCATAAAGTATAACACATAACGCATAACGCATAAAGTATAACACATAACGCATAACGCATTACGCATATTGCATAACGTATAACGCAAAACGCATAACGCATAACGTTACCGCATAAGGCTTGATGCATGACGCATATCGCATAACGCATAACGCATAACTCATAACGTATAACGCAAAACGCATAACGCATAATGCATAACGCATAACGCATAACGCATAACGCATAACGCATAAAGCATAACGCATAAAGCATAACGCATAACGCATAACGCATAACGCCTAACGCATAACGCATAACGCATAAAGCATAACGCATAACGCATAACGCATAACGCAAACTTATAACGCACAACGCATAACGCATAACGCATAACGCATAACGCATAACGCCTAACGCATAACGCATAACGCATAACGCATAACGCATAACGCAAAACGCATAACGCATAACGCATAACGCATAACGCATAACGCATAACGCATAACGCATAACGCATAACGCATAACGCATAACGCATAACGCATAACGCATAACGCATAACGCATAACGCATAACGCATAACGCATAACGCATAACGCATAACGCATAACGCATAACGCATAACGCATAACGCATAACGCATAACGCATAACGCATAACGCATAACGCATAACGCATAATGCTTGATGCATGACGCATATCGCATAACGCATAACGCATAACTCATAACGAATAACGCAAAACGCATAACGCATAATGCATAACGCATAACGCATAACGCATAACGCATAACGCATAACGCATAACGCATAACGCATAACGCATAACGCATAAAGCATAACGCATAACGCATAACGCATAACGCCTAACGCATAACGCATAACGCATAAAGCATAACGCATAACGCATAACGCATAACGCAAACTTATAACGCATCACGCATAACGTACAACGTATAACGCATAACGCATAACGCATAACGCATAACGCATAACGCATAACGTATATCGCATAACACATAACGCATAACCCATAACGCATAACGCATAAGGCATAACTCATAACGTTAACGCATAACGCATAACGCCTAACGCTTAACGGATCACGCATAACGCATAAAGCATAACGCATAAAGCATAACGCATAACGCATAACGCATAACGCATAACGCAAACTTATAACGCACAACGCATAACGCATAACGCATAACGCATAACGCATAACGCATAACGCATAACGCATAACGCATAACGCATAACGCATAACGCATAACGCATAACGCATAACGCATAACGCATAACGCATAATGCATAACGCATAACGCATAACGCATAACGCATAACGCATAACGCATAACGCATAACGCATAACGCATAACGCATAACGCATAACGCATAACGCATAAAGCATAACGCATAACGCATAACGCATAACGCCTAACGCATAACGCATAACGCATAAAGCATAACGCATAACGCATAACGCATAACGCAAACTTATAACGCATCACGCATAACGTACAACGTATAACGCATAACGCATAACGCATAACGCATAACGCATAACGCATAACGTATATCGCATAACACATAACGCATAACCCATAACGCATAACGCATAAGGCATAACTCATAACGTTAACGCATAACGCATAACGCCTAACGCTTAACGGATCACGCATAACGCATAAAGCATAACGCATAAAGCATAACGCATAACGCATAACGCATAACGCATAACGCAAACTTATAACGCACAACGCATAACGCATAACGCATAACGCATAACGCATAACGCATAACGCATAACGCATAACGCATAACGCATAACGCATAACGCATAACGCATAACGCATAACGCATAACGCATAACGCATAACGCATAACGCATAACGCATAACGCATAACGCATAACGCATAACGCATAACGCATAACGCATAACGCATAACGCATAACGCATAACGCATAACGCATAACGCATAACGCATATCGCATAAAACATAACGCATCACGCATAACGTACAACGAATACCGCAAAACGTATATCGCCTAACACATAACGGATCACGCATAACGCATAACGTATATCGCATAACACATAACGCATAACGCATAACGCATAACGCATAACGCATGACGCATAACGCATAACGCATAACGCATAACGCATAACGCATAACGCATAACGCATAACGCATAACGCATAACGCATAACGCATAACGCATAACGCATAACGCATAACGCATAACGCATAACGCATAACGCATAACGCATAACGCATAACGCATAACGCATATCGCATAAAACATAACGCATCACGCATAACGTACAACGAATACCGCAAAACGTATATCGCCTAACACATAACGGATCACGCATAACGCATAACGTATATCGCATAACACATAACGCATAACGCATAACGCATAACGCATAACGCATGACGCATAACGCATAACGCATAACGCATAACGCATAACGCATAAAGCATAAAGCATAACGCATAACGCATAACGCATAACGCATAACGCATAACGTATATCGCATAACACATAACGCATAACGCATAACGAACAACGGATAACGCATAACGCATAACGCATAACGAATACCGCAAATCGTATATCGCCTAACACATAACGGATCACGCATAACGCATGGCGCATAATGTAAAATGCATAACGCATAACGCATAACGCATAACGCATGACGCATAACGCATCACGCATAACGCATAACGCATAACGCATAACGCATAACGCATAACGCATATCGCATAAAACATAACGCATCACGCATAACGTACAACGTATAACGCATAACGCATAACGCATAACGCATAACGCATAACGCATAACGCATAACGCATAACGTATATCGCATAACACATAACGCATAACCCATAACGCATAACGCATAAGGCATAACTCATAACGTTAACGCATAACGCATAACGCCTAACGCTTAACGGATCACGCATAACGCATAAAGCATAACGCATAAAGCATAACGCATAACGCATAACGCATAACGCATAACGCATAAAGCATAACGCATACCGCATAACGCATACCGCATAACGCATAACGCATAACGCATAACGCAAACTTATAACGCACAACGCATAACGCATAACGCATAACGCATAACGCATAACGCATAACGCATAACGCATAACGCATAACGCATAACGCATAACGCATAACGCATAACGCATAACGCATAACGCATAACGCATAACGCATAACGCATAACGCATAACGCATAACGCATAACGCATAACGCATAACGCATAACGCATTACGCATAACGTTAACGCATAACGCATAACGCCTAACGCTTAACGGATCACGCATAACGCATAACGCATAACGCATAACGCATAACGCATAACGCATAACGTATATCGCATAACACATAACGCATAACGCATAACGAACAACGGATAACGCATAACGCATAACGAATACCGCAAAACGTATATCGCCTAACACATAACGGATCACGCATAACGCATGGCGCATAATGTAAAATGCATAACGCATAAAGTATAACACATAACGCATAACGCATTACGCATATTGCATAACGTATAACGCAAAACGCATAACGCATAACGTTACCGCATAAGGCTTGATGCATGACGCATATCGCATAACGCATAACGCATAACTCATAACGTATAACGCAAAACGCATAACGCATAATGCATAACGCATAACGCATAACGCATAACGCATAACGCATAACGCATAACGCATAACGCATAACGCATAACGCATAACGCATAACGCATAACGCATAACGCAAACTTATAACGCACAACGCATAACGCATAACGCATAACGCATAACGCATAACGCCTAACGCATAACGCATAACGCATAACGCATAACGCATAACCCATAACGCATAACGCATAAGGCATAACGCATAACGTTAACGCATAACGCATAACGCATAACGCCTAACGCATAACGGATCACGCATAACGCATAAAGCATAACGCATAAAGCATAACGCATAACGCATAACGCATAACGCATAACGCATAACGCATAAAGTATAACACATAACGCATAACGCATTACGCATAACGCATCACGCATAACGCATAACGCATAACGCATAACGCATAACGCATATCGCATAAAACATAACGCATCACGCATAACGTACAACGTATAACGCATAACGCATAACGCATAACGCATAACGCATATCGAATAACGCATAACGTGTAACTCATAACGCATAACGCATAAAGCATAATGCATAACGCATAACGCATAACGCATAAAGCATAACGCATAACGCAAACTTATAACGCACAACGCATAACGCATAACGCATAACGCATAACGCCTAACGCATAACGCATAACGCATAACGCATAACGCATAACGCAAAACGCATAACGCATAACGCATAACGCATAACGCATAAAGCATAACGCATAGCGCATAACGCATAACGCATAACGCATAACGCATAACGCATAACGCATAACGCATTACGCATAACGCATAAAGTATAACACATAACGCATAACGCATTACGCATAACGCATCACGCATAACGCATAACGCATAACTCATAACGCATAACGCATAACGCATATCGCATAAAACATAACGCATCACGCATAACGTACAACGTATAACGCATAACGCATAACGCATAACGCATAACGCATAACGCATAACGCATAACGCATAACGTATATCGCATAACACATAACGCATAACCCATAACGCATAACGCATAAGGCATAACTCATAACGTTAACGCATAACGCATAACGCATAACGCCTAACGCTTAACGGATCACGCATAACGCATAAAGCATAACGCATAAAGCATAACGCATAACGCATAACGCATAACGCATAACGCATAAAGCATAACGCATACCGCATAACGCATACCGCATAACGCATAACGCATAACGCATAACGCATAACGCAAACTTATAACGCACAACGCATAACGCATAACGCATAACGCATAACGCATAACGCATAACGCATAACGCATAACGCATAACGCATAACGCATAACGCATAACGAATAACGCATAACGCATAACGCATAACGCATAACGCATAACGCATAACGCATAACGCATAACGCATAACGCATAACGCATAACGCATAACGCATAACGCATAACGCATAACGCATAACGCATAACGCATATCGCATAACGCATAACGCATAACCCATAACGCATAACGCATAACGCATAACACATAACGCATAACGCATAAAGTATAACACATAACGCATAACGCATTACGCATATTGCATAACGTATAACGCAAAACGCATAACGCATAACGTTACCGCATAAGGCTTGATGCATGACGCATATCGCATAACGCATAACGTACAACGTATAACGCATAACGCATAACGCATAACGCATAACGCATAACGCATAGCGCATAACGCATAACGCATAACGTATAACGCGTAACGCATACCGTATAACGCATAACGCATAACGCATAACGCATAATGCATAACGCATAACGCATAACGCATAACGCATAACGCATAACGCATAACGCACAACGCAAACGTATAACGCACAACGCATAACGCATAACGTATATCGCAAAACGCATAACGCATAATGCATAACGCATAACGCATAACGCATAACGCATAACGCATAACGCATAAAGCATAACGCATAACGTATAACGCAAAACGCATAACGCATAATGCATAACGCATAACGCATAACGCATAACGCATAACGCATAACGCATAACGCATAACGCATAACGCATAAAGCATAACGCATAACGCATAACGCATAACGCAAACTTATAACGCACAACGCATAACGCATAACGCATAACGCATAACGCATAACGCATAACGCATAACGCATAACGCATAACGCATAACGCATAACGCATAACGCATAACGCATAACGCATTACGCATAACGCATAAAGTATAACACATAACGCATAACGCATTACGCATAACGCATCACGCATAACGCATAACGCATAACGCATAACGCATATCGCATAAAACATAACGCATCACGCATAACGTACAACGTATAACGCATAACGCATAACGCATAACGCATAACGCATAACGCATATCGCATAACGCATAACGCATAACTCATAACGTATAACGCAAAACGCATAACGCATAATGCATAACGCATAACGCATAACGCATAACGCATAACGCATAACGCATAACGCATAACGCATAACGCATAACGCATAACGCATAACGCATAAAGCATAACGCATAACGCATAACGCATAACGCATAACGCATAACGCAAACTTATAACGCACAACGCATAACGCATAGCGCATAACGCATAACGCATAACGCCTAACACATAACGCATAACGCATAACCCATAACGCATAACGCACAACGCATAACGCATAACGCATAACGCATAACGCATAACGCATAACGCATATCGCATAAAACATAACGCATCACGCATAACGTACAACGTATAACGCATAACGCATAACGCATAACGCATAACGCATAACGCATAACGCATAACGCATAACGCATAACGTATATCGCATAACACATAACGCATAACCCATAACGCATAACGCATAAGGCATAACTCATAACGTTAACGCATAACGCATAACGCCTAACGCTTAACGGATCACGCATAACGCATAACGCATAACGCATAACGCATAACGCATAACGCATAACGTATATCGCATAACACATAACGCATAACGCATAACGAACAACGGATAACGCATAACGCATAACGCATAACGAATACCGCAAAACGTATATCGCCTAACACATAACGGATCACGCATAACGCATGGCGCATAATGTAAAATGCATAACGCATAACGCATAACGCATAACGCATGACGCATAACGCATAACGCATAACGCATAACGCATAACGCATAACGCATAAAGCATAAAGCATAACGCATAACGCATAACGCATAACGCATAACGCATTACGCATAACGCATAAAGTATAACACATAACGCATAACGCATAAAGTATAACACATAACGCATAACGCATTACGCATATTGCATAACGTATAACGCAAAACGCATAACGCATAACGTTACCGCATAACGCATAACGCCTAACGCATAACGCATAACGCATAAAGCATAACGCATAACGCATAACGCATAACGCAAACTTATAACGCACAACGCATAACGCATAGCGCATAACGCATAACGCATAACGCCTAACGCATAACGCATAACGCATAACGCATAACGCATAACGCAAAACGCATAACGCATAACGCATAACGCATAACGCATAACGCATAACGCATAACGCATAACGCATAACGCATAACGCATAACGCATAACGCATAACGCATAACGCATAACGCATAACGCATAACGCATAACGCATAACGCATAACGCATAACGCATAACGCATAACGCATAACGCATAACGCATAACGCATTACGCATAACGCATAAAGTATAACACATAACGCATAACGCATTACGCATAACGCATCACGCATAACGCATAACGCATAACGCATAACGCATAACGCATATCGCATAAAACATAACGCATCACGCATAACGTACAACGTATAACGCATAACGCATAACGCATAACGCATAACGCATAACGTATATCGCATAACACATAACGCATAACCCATAACGCATAACGCATAAGGCATAACTCATAACGTTAACGCATAACGCATAACGCCTAACGCTTAACGGATCACGCATAACGCATAAAGCATAACGCATAAAGCATAACGCATAACGCATAACGCATAACGCATAACGCATAACGCATAACGCAAACTTATAACGCACAACGCATAACGCATCACGCATAACGCATAACGCATAACGCATAACGCATAACGCATATCGCATAAAACATAACGCATCACGCATAACGTACAACGTATAACGCATAACGCATAACGCATAACGCATAACGGATCACGTATAACGCATAACGCATAACGCATAACGCATAACGCATAACGCATAACGCATAACGTATATCGCATAACACATAACGCATAACGCATAACGAACAACGGATAACGCATAACGCATAACGCATAACGAATACCGCAAAACGTATATCGCCTAACACATAACGGATCACGCATAACGCATGGCGCATAATGTAAAATGCATAACGCATAACGCATAACGCATAACGCATGACGCATAACGCATAACGCATAACGCATAACGCATAACGCATAACGCATAAAGCATAAAGCATAACGTATAACGCATAACGCATAACGCATAACGCATAACGCATAACGCATAACGCATAACGTATATCGCATAACACATAACGCATAACGCATAACGAACAACGGATAACGCATAACGCATAACGCATAACGAATACCGCAAAACGTATATCGCCTAACACATAACGGATCACGCATAACGCATGGCGCATAATGTAAAATGCATAACGCATAACGCATAACGCATAACGCATGACGCATAACGCATAACGCATAACGCATAACGCATAACGCATAACGCATAAAGCATAAAGCATAACGCATAACGCATAACGCATAACGCATAACGCATTACGCATAACGCATAAAGTATAACACATAACGCATAACGCATAAAGTATAACACATAACGCATAACGCATTACGCATATTGCATAACGTATAACGCAAAACGCATAACGCATAACGTTACCGCATAACGCATAACGCCTAACGCATAACGCATAACGCATAAAGCATAACGCATAACGCATAACGCATAACGCAAACTTATAACGCACAACGCATAACGCATAGCGCATAGCGCATAACGCATAACGCATAACGCATAACGCATAACGCATAACGCATAACGCATAACGCATAACGCAAAACGCATAACGCATAACGCATAACGCATAACGCATAACGCATAACGCATAACGCATAACGCATAACGCATAACGCATAACGCATAACGCATAACGCATAACGCATAACGCATAACGCATAACGCATAACGCATAACGCATAACGCATAACGCATAACGCATAACGCATTACGCATAACGCATAAAGTATAACACATAACGCATAACGCATTACGCATAACGCATCACGCATAACGCATAACGCATAACGCATAACGCATAACGCATATCGCATAAAACATAACGCACCACGCATAACGTACAACGTATAACGCATAACGCATAACGCATAACGCATAACGCATAACGTATATCGCATAACACATAACGCATAACCCATAACGCATAACGCATAAGGCATAACTCATAACGTTAACGCATAACGCATAACGCCTAACGCTTAACGGATCACGCATAACGCATAAAGCATAACGCATAAAGCATAACGCATAACGCATAACGCATAACGCATAACGCATAACGCATAACGCATAACGCAAACTTATAACGCACAACGCATAACGCATAACGCATAACGCATAACGCATAACGCATAACGCATAACGCATAACGCATAACGCATAACGCATAACGCATAACGCATAACGCATAACGCATAACGCATAACGCATAACGCATAACGCATAACGCATAACGCATAACTCATAACGCATAACGCATAACGCATAACGCATAACGCATAACGCATAACGCATAACGTATATCGCATAACACATAACGCATAACGCATAACGAACAACGGATAACGCATAACGCATAACGCATAACGAATACCGCAAAACGTATATCGCCTAACACATAACGGATCACGCATAACGCATGGCGCATAATGTAAAATGCATAACGCATAACGCATAACGCATAACGCATGACGCATAACGCATAACGCATAACGCATAACGCATAACGCATAACGCATA
>CAKAJA020000752.1:0-26963 GCA_916610235.2 Lasioglossum morio | reverse complement strand
TAACTCCAGGCAAAAACTTTAAACTATTAGGATTCGGAGTGTCTTGTGTTTGAATAAACATTTTACGTATTTGCATGTCGTTCACTTGAAATCGTGTTGTGGCTGATAAGAAGCATGGTTGTAAAATACGAGAATTGTTAAAAGTATGCATGTACAGTTCCGAATTTTTTAAGATTCTGCAACATGAAAATGTTATGACAATCCCATAACCGTCTATACTAAAAATATTTTCAAATCCACTTCAAATGTACTTACTTTCGGTGTTGACACGTTGTTAGAGATTTGCGGGCTAAACGCCGACTTATTTGTAAGGTATTCATAAACATTTTATCGATTATTTTTTTATCGAATACGTTGCATCAACAAAAACCATAACTTGGATTTTAAGGTTATGTTGTGTTTTACATATACATGTGTTCGTCTTCGTTTTATAATATTTAACTCTTTCCTAATCATTTGCGTAGTTCGATATTATTTTTCCGACAGTTACCAACGGAACTGATGTTAGTAAGTCTAGATTGGTCTAGATATTTCCGACTATATACTAATGTATCACGAGTGACAATTTGACTATTTATTTATGTTATTCAACTTGACTAGGTTATGTACGTTTTACAGTAAAAATATATACAGTGACCCCAAAGATATTCGGACAATATATAGTTTGCCGTTCTCTGCCCTAGGCCGGCTTGGCTCAAGGGGATGGCTCTTTGGCGCACAGATCTATAATAATTTTTATTATGAAACGTATGTATATTTTTCAAATAAATTATATATGTTTATCAACATTAATAAATGTTTTATCGATAGAAACAATTCCTAGGACGATTGACTTATCAACAAACGAATTATCGAATCGTAAAGGTAGTTATAGCTATAGTGTCCGAATATTTTTAGGAGTCACCGTATATATATAAAATTGCACCCGTTTGTTTTAGAGAAGTTCGTCTTTAATAAGTACTAGTTTTCTTATAAGCTTAATCGTAAGTAAACAAGTAACAACTTATTATCAATAACAATACAGTGTATTTACTGCAAGATAAATTGTCAGTATGTAACAAAATTCATTCGTTTGATTTGTTAAGTAGAGTATTTTCACTTCAGCTACGTTCAAATGTTATTCATTGTATTATTTCAAACACTGGATTCAAATTCGATTAAAGCTCATACATAACTTTGTTAATGTACCATATAATTAGAGTACATGAATTGTTTGCATGTAATGTACTTTGGTTGCGTGTTTACTAAAAGCCATATTATGGTTCTTTTTTTTAAAAAAAAAGAAACTACAGAACGTTTTAGGAAAGTTATAGCTAAAAATATTCGAAATACTTAACAGAGAAGAGTACAAGTAATAACTGTAGGTATGTACATATAGTTAGATACGAAGCAGCAGATTGAGAGGAATCTTTTTGTTTACCAAGCTGTGAAACACATAAATCTTCACAGTCTTCTTCCTTGCATAAGTCGCAAAGCGTTGCTTTCCGTGGTTCATAAAATACTCTGGCTTTCCTTGCTAAATAGAAGAAAAGAAGAAACATCTAAGAATTACAGATAATATTGCTATAAATTATGCATCGAAGATTTTGACTTATCAAGTAACTTACAGGAATCATAATAATCGTATATTGTAACTGGCACTGGTTTCTGTTTTGCTACTTTGTGTGTTCTGAATGCAGATACTGTCGGGCAGTATTCCCGTCTGTCCATCTGCAATGTATCATTTACTATGAATGTACTTTCAAATTGATTGAAATAATTCAAATAGTACACTTGTATCAAACCTTATCAAAGTATAGTACTACAACCGTGTCTCCTTCTTTAGTTTCTACACGTTTAACGTTTTGCGATACCTCAAGACTGGGTAGCGAGTCTCTGTCCGCAGTGAAACCAGATGGTAGACTAACTTCCATCACAACCATGTTACTCTCGTTTGTCTCTTTTGTTGGCACAAACCTGTGTTATTTAAACACATGTTATATTAAGACCATAATTCCAGGTATGATGTTTACGAAATCTGCTACACTATAATATACATATAACGTACCCAGAGCAAATTGAAAGTTGCAAGTGATTAGCATTGGAATTTTTGTCGACTTGAGGATCCAAAGTAAAGAGCGGCCATGCTCCGGTTACATTTAAATTATACTGAAATGAAATTTGGACCAAGGCGAATCCACTTCCAGTACCTGTTATATTGACCGATCGCGTTTTCCTGGGAAGCTAAAGAAAATGTAAAATATTTGAAATACGTTTAAATTATGATGATGCCCAGAATTTAAACTTACTCCGTGTTTCTGAAGTATCATAGAATTATCAGAATTGATATTCATCTGACTCTGTCCACCTCCCTCGTACATAAATGTTATTGAGATAGCATTATTCTTCGATGCTAGTTTTTCACCTAGTTTCGCCAATGCTTGTATTCCAATCACAGTATCCTAAAGATTTGTTTGTAAGCATTCAATTTTAAACACTACATCTGCATCTTGTATTCTGCTTACATATACAATAGATGTTCTTATAATATTTACCTGTGTAGATGCAAAGCCACCTTCGGCATTTCTTTGTTTCACAAGCCATTTCATTAGAGCTATGGAATCGGTGACTAGATTACGTCTGAGATAAGTTAATAAAGCGTAGGAAGTCATTTCTACGTCGACGGGTCTTGGTAAAGAGTACCATGGATTTTTATCATCCTTAGGTACAGGTTTACTCCACCATTTAAGATCTCCTTTTCCACTAGCTTTGCTTTCTAGTAAATTAAACGCAGCAGTTTCGTATGGGTGCTTTGCCAAATTCAAGGCATACGTGCAAATACTCAATGCATAAATATCATCTAGGTCATTCATGTTACGGACAATGTAATCAATCCCTTTGTTTATTGTGTTGCGATATTTCTCATTATAATCCTAAATTTTTATAAGAATAACATAAGATATTTGATTTACAAGTTAGAATTCTAAGTGAGTTAATATGAACTCTTACGTTGTTTTCAAGGAAAGTGATAAGAGTATAAGCTGTCAGCGCAAGACCTTTCGCAGCTCCACCTTGCATGTCACGATGACTAACTTTTCCTACTTCAGGGAAACTTCCATTCGGAGCTTGATTATTTGACAACCATTGTAGAGCTTCGTCTATTATTCTATCTTCAACTAGAATATATTCCATAGCCTGCTTGAAAGCTTTTGCCACAAAAGCTGTAAGCCTAATAAAATATAACATTGCAGTGGTGTGATAGATATTAGGTATTACCGTTCTGTGTCTTACGAATTTGATAAATTAACTATTTTCATAATGCATACCATGTACTTCCATTGGTATCGGACTTGCCAAATGCACTAAATGATCCATCATCATGTTTGTAAGTCAATTCTCTTTGATAGCCTATTTCCATATATCTCAAAGCTTTACCTTCTACTGCTTGTGTTAGTTGATTTGTATTCTGCAAATATATATATAATTGATTTTCTCTTTCTTTCTCTTATACACAATATACTTGCATCTCTTCTATTGGAGAATACATATCAATGAATATGTGCTTTAGAATTGCGTTATGTTTGCGATAATGAAATTATGTATTCTGATATAACATTTCAGGCAATTTGATTATGGTGATTGCAGGAAACTATGTAGTAAAAGAATCAAAAATTGTTCCCTTTTTATCTAAGTCGATTAATTTTCTATGAATATCTGAAAATTAATCAATTCTTTCCAACTATTTTTGTGGATGGTCCACATTTCTTTAATAATACATTGCATGGAAAAAGATTTATTGTTTTTTGTGATATATATAGAGATATATACTTACTTTGAGATAATTTAGTATCATTATATTTGGAACAAAATTCAACATATTCTGTTCTCCGCAACCAGAAGGCATTTTAATTAAATTTGCCAAATTTAAGATGCTGGGACCCAAAATATCACCTAATAAGAAAATATTTTAATAGTGAAAACCCTCCATTCGGAATGAAAAACCTGGTAAAAATTATTAACTAAAATTTCATTCAAAGAACTTACCTACTGCAGAGATTTCAATATGTTCAGAACCTGGTACAGCATTTTTAGGTATGTCTATTGTGAAATTTGTTGTTATACTAGGTGAGTCTCTAAGATCCAAGAAAGCAGCTTTATTAAAGAATTGTGTTTCTCCTTCAGCCTGTACAATAAGAAATTGGATCCTATAATATTCAATTGACAACAACTTATAAATAAAGAATATATGTGAAAGACACATTACTTTTACAAGTAGTTTACGTTCGATACTGTCACCAGCTAATATGCTATTCGCAGTTGCTTTAATAGTAATATAACCCAGATCTCTTGGAATGATCATGAATGATACGCTAGCACCGGAATTAGCTTTTACTTCGACTTTCTTTTTACGATACAATTCTAGTTCTGAAATATATAGTCAGTATTTGTGTTGATTCTTTAGCATATATCGCATGCAATAAGATAACTTATAAAAACGGTTAACGTGAACCTTACTTGGTACATCATGTACGTCATTGGAAATTTCTGCAAAATCAAATTGACCTTCGTGCGTCAATAAAACTTCTGCTTCTACAGTCTTATTCATATAGTTGAATACCACAATTTGTATTGCAACAATTTCTCCACGAATCACCGAATAAGGGAGATCCATTGCAATGAAAAATGGTCTGAAAACTTTTAACTGAAAAAAGAAATCGTTTTTCTCGATTAGTTTTCAGAACGCTTAAAATTGCGTAACGTTAGTTCTATTACCGATAGAAATACGTTTACCTTTCGTGGTTGTTCTATAAGGCCTAACCCGTCGACATCATTCAGAGAAAATGCAGTTAATACCCACGATGTGATTGAATCAGGTACATTCCTTTTCAGCTCATTCTTCCCATCGTACCTGGTTTCAGTTTACGTAGTTATTCTTTGTGTTAAAAAATGATTTTTTAAATTTAAAAGCACTACAATTTATGGTAAATGTACGATTCGATGGATGTTTTATAATATGTAATTGTATTTTACAAAGACTCAATCACCTTATTAAAAACTGAGAAATTTACTTTGTATAACATAGAAGAATAATGAATGATTGAAAGTATAATATTAAACAAGTAAATGTATAGCAGTCATATACGATATACGAACACCCCAAGTAGAACATCCCACAGCATTGATTTACAAAGAAATGTTCTGTACAAAACAAAGCGACATTTGCACGAACGATGTTTGCCTAAATATATACGTATACAAAGCATGTATATATAATGTATACAATATAAAGCTTCGTAAACTGACAGTATTTATAACATAAATACCCTGAAGAGAAGTTTGTAAAAAGCCAGGTGTTTAAGATCTCATGCATTAGGAATACACGGGGCTTATTCCAGACAGGAGGTGGGATGCGAGAGAAGGCATAAGGACCTGCCAATGGTGGTCTTGTTGCTAGTTTGTGCGTAACAGGCGGGCCAATGTCTGGCCGAAGTGTAGATGCACCATGAGGCGAGCCTGTTATTCTACCTTCCAATATTCCCGGTTGTCCTGGAATCCAATTCTCTGTATTGTATTATATCAGCTGAACCAAGAGAAAATAAAAATATAACGCTACCAAAAAATATAAAGGTCTTATTAAATTCTGTTTGGAACATGTTTAAAAGAGAAATTTGTTCAGCGATGACCTTTACTTGTCTCAAAACATGGAAATAATAAAGTGTTACTAGCAGAATAAGTTATATTTAACTAGCAGAATGAAAGAATGTGTTATAATTAAACCATCACCTCACAGACTCGATTACATGAAACTACCCTGTTAAATATTTACACATATATATTACCCCTCTCTGTATGCATAGTTAATTTAATATAGTTGAATTAAGCATTAGTGAAATATATGAAACATGTTTAAGTGATGCATCATGTTAATATGTCACTGTTAACGAATAAAAGAAACTTTTCACTTTACTTAACAAGTTACGAATTGATAAGTATTATCAGCAGGTAATAATTTCAATGGCTTTACCCAACATCAAGCATTTGCCAAAGCCAAGTTTCAGGAAAATTCTTGCGTACTTTCATCTTCTCTGACGATTTGAATGCAATGCTGTTGAAACCTCCAGCAGCGGTTGGAAAGGCGAGCTCTAAACCAGACCTGTAGTATACTACACAAACATAAGCCATGTTAAATGATAAATACGTTGTTCTGATTAACTAAACTGATTCGATTAAGTAAGTAAGTATTATATGGAATGCTGAACTTTGAGGATATTACTCTCATGCTACATTATGACAGAAATGAGTAAAACATTTTAATCTATTTGTTACCAAATTAGAAAAATATTTGGGATACTTTGGCGTATAATAAGGTGGGTAAAGTAATATTAGTTACCAATTTTATAAAACCACGTAGATATTTGCCCGAATTTACTTACGAATTGGAAAATTTTCATGGACATATCCGTTTGTCATAATAATAGCACCACTTTCCTAAAACAACAAAGAAATATAGTTTCATTCGAAAGCGGATAATGTATCTCTGCGAAATAGTTAAACTATAATATACACAGAAAGTTAGGGATGTACATACAGTAAAAACGTCATTTGCCGTAGCTGATCCACGACTCCAAAGATATCGATCAAAAACTGAGTCTGCATATGGCGAGTCTCGTACCATGTCATACGATTTTAACTCTTTATATACTTGTTCCTACAAATCATTGAAATACGTTATTATTATAATATTTCACTGTAACATAACTATAACAAACTTTGAATTCATTGAACGATCAAAAAATTACATACGCGAGAAATATCATTGCCAGACTTTAATAAAATAGATCTTTGATCAACACCTAATAAACCAACATATGAATTTGGTTTCGATGTGATAATTAAATTGACATTTTCTCCTGGTCCAACTTCTTCAGGTGCAACATTAACGTCGACCTTAAATAAAAACCGAAGAAAAATAAAGAAATTTCCTTTCGAAATAAAAACATGTTCATTGTGATTCGTACTTGAAATTAACTTACAAAGTTTTGAAGTACTCCTTCTAACTCTACATCTAAAGCATCTGCAATCACTTCTCCATCAGTGCCCAGATAATATACGATTACATGTGCAGTAGGCGCCATAACATATGTTGCTAAAAAGCTGTAGCAAATTAATGTTTTATCACAGTTTGTCACAATTTGAACAGGTAGTAATTAAACTAAATTAGAACTAACTAAATACTTACTTGAAAGTTGTTGTGTATTTATTTTGTACATATATAGAACCAGCATCCAATATATCACCGCGTCCAAATATTTCATAATTAATATATTTTAATGGAATTGTGGAGTTTACCTCAATTTCAACATCATGATTAACCTGCGGAAGGAAGTATTATATTGATCACAGATTGATCACAGATTGATGTATTTCATGTGTTATACAAATACAAATGTACATACAGTCGGGTTTTCAGTTTTTAAAATAGCTTGTATGTATTCATTGTTCTGAGACATAGCTTGATTTGTCGATGGAAACCACTCGTGTAAATTTAGATACTGCGCCTGTTAAATAGAAATTTTGTACACGTACTTGTTACAGATCAATTGGTCATTGTTTGAAAGCTTTGTAATATTTTACCTCGATGTTTAAAGGAAGCGAAATGCTGTCATTAGTTTTTGATGGGTAGAAATCCAATTGTACCATACCATTTTTATCTAACATTCTATCGATAATGGTATACGCAGATTGATTGTAAGTATATCCGTACATTATTGTGACAGGATTTTTATCATCTTGAACTGGTGTTCCATCATGATATGTCAGTTTTACCTGTAAGTCTCGTTCATTAAAAAACAATTATACATACGAATTTATGCAATAAACATAATCTCATGTACGTACAAATGCTGTATACTTCAAACCAGGTTTATAATATTCTGATGTTTTTATTAACTCCATCGTGTACTTATGCCTGTGTACTCTTACTTGCATAGAAGTATTTTGTCTTCTACCAGTTAAAGATTCTTCCACTGCAACATCGATCGTAACTGGTCTTTCATAATCGTCGGATAATCTGCAAAAAGTATATAAAATAAGTCAGATTTCAGGAAACTGTGGAGAAAAATATCGTTCATTTTACATACTTAAGTTCAGATTCAATATCAAAATCAACTACTACTTTTCCATCGATAGGTATCACTTTTCGTACAGGCTGCTGAAAAATTGGTTGTATGACACCAGAGAAAATATCAGGATAAACTGTAATCGTTGCCTCGCCCTTCACTGGCTTGCCATAAGTATACCTAAATAAGTTTTATGTTGTATTTTAAAGCTTTTAACACATTTTCAATAATGAAATAATGACATTTGAACATTAAGTATTATCAAACTAATTGTTACAGACAATCGTTTGTAACTCAATTTTTAGAAAACATACAGATGGAATTTATATCGTAGATACAAATATAGTATATAGATTCAATAGAATGTTGAAATTTCCTTACTTTGCATAGATTGTCGCAGTAATTTTCGAGTCTTTAAATGTAAAATGTTTGGAAGAAACTATGCTGACTTCGAAATTGGGGAGGATGTACTCGGCAACTTCAAACTCTTTCTCAAATATTTGATCACCAACGTTAGCAGTTATTTTCCAAGTACCTAACACAGGTGACTCGGACAACTCAATTTCTCCATTAAAAATTCCATGTGTTACAGATGGACGATTCCATTGTTTAATTCTGTTACTTTTTCCATCCTATATAAATTTTATAAACAAATATATAACGTAATATGGTTTTAAGTCTTATTTAATTTCTTATACGACGCACAACGGTTATTTAAAATGGCTTACTGTTATGAAAATATCTATTAATCTGGCAAGAGTAGGTCTAAGTCTTGAATTCAATAAAATGCATCTGAACATCACTTTATTCCCTGGTTTGTAAATTGCTCTATCGGTTTGAATAAAAACTGAATAGCTCTTATGAACGTATTCGACAGGCTTTGAATTAGAGAACTCTATTCCTGAAAGACCACGCGCAACTAGTTGATACTTTCCAGGTATAACATCTCCGATCTAGAATATTTAAAAAACATTAATTAATTCTCATTATATTGTTCACCAAAACAATTAATTAAGTAAATGTACCTCAAGCTTTAAGATTCTCGTAGAATATGGCTGTACTTGAACACTTTGGGATACATTGTATATATCCCCGTTGTCAAGCTGACCGTTCAATTCGATGTATATTGTTGACGGTGTTGAAATACCAATTGTGCTTACCGCTACATGATATTTTGAATCAGGTCTGACCACTTTTGGTGCAATTATGCTGTAATACCTGTAGAAGATATTAAATAAAATAGTATTTTTTCGATAGATCTTAATGTAACAATAATATAATATTTAAAGACTTTAAAAGACTTAAAAAATTCATAGCAATCGAAGAGATTAGATTTTATTTTATTATATAAATTACAAAAATGCATATATCTATTGAGATATCAGTCGACTTTTATTGTAATATACTTTTGTATAATAAATTCTAACAAAAGCATATCTTTATGTTTTTAATAATTATGATCGTTTTACAAATTTGTAAAGGTACATTTTGATCTCTTTAGTAGATCTACTATCGAACATTAAATCGTTAAAATAAAACATTTATAAAAATGTTGTATACATACGACTCAGCTTGTATGTTCGCAGTTATGCATGACAGGAAAAAAATGTAGAACCAATGCGAACACATTTTTGTTGGTTCTGTAAAATTATAAACGTATATATGTATACATACGTATAAATGGTGTGACAGACAATTATTGTCACACGTTCAGTTGCATTCAAATAATACAATACAATTAATATCTATTATGATGTAAGCGTAGCGCGTATCAGCGCGTATGTATAGTTATTTCCTCGAACGAAATTATCTTGTTTTTCTACGAATACGAATAACAGGAAAGTGGAAATTCCGAAACCTCGATCGACGACTGTAATAGGCAATTGTCATATCTATTTTAAACTTGGGATTTTCCAGTATTCGTTATAATAACCGCGAGAGCATACGAAGATACGAAAGAAAATTATTATTCGAATAGTAAGAGAAGTATTTTCAAGTAAATTTAATAAACGTCACTTATATAATAGATCGAAAAAGTAATTTTATATATGCACAGGTAAATATATAAACAATTTTGTGAAATTCTGCAATCAGTGATACCTTCTCGTTAATTAGAAAGTGGTACGACAGAATCTTACATCCTGCGAGTCCTCGAAACCCGATTTACTATCATCACTCGTTCTGACTTTCGCATTTAAAAACGTGGTAAAAATAACTGTTTGTAGAATCTATTCATGATTTATCATAAGAAACTTCTTTAAAACCTTCTATTTTTTATTATCACGATTTTCATCGAATAAATTTTCATTGTGCAAGATCGCATCTCTTTAAAGAATTATAACGAAAGGGTGACTCACCTGATCGATTCTGTTTATGCTTTCTCGATCTCGCTGGTTGCACGCAACCGCGAGTTATATTTTTCTTACGCAAATTTCCGAAAGAAATGAAGCAACGGTATCGCAATGCTTCTAAACTAACAATCGAGGGAACACTAACAGACACTACCGATCAAGGCATGGCTTCAAGAAATTGAATAGTGTAGGTTTCCCTTCCTCCAGGCCGTTTTGCTTCTACTATATCTGTCACGCTTTTACCGTTATAGAAGTAACAAACCAGTGGGGTACCACAAACATATTCTCCAGTTTGTCTTTATGAATTTCATCTCGCAGTATTCGAGATTAAATTCAATTCTATAAAAATTATTCAAATAGTTGTATTTGTTGAATGTAACTGTAAATATATCGAATAACATATCGAAAATTACACAATATGTAAATGTAATATTATAAAGTAAAAAAAGGTGTATGAACCATTGCTCTTAATTATTCTTCCAGTATTTATTAATTTAAAACTTTTACAAGAAATTTTTGAAGGATAATCTATGAATTGTTGGGAAATTTTTAAATAAGTTATGAGTCATTATTTCGCATGTTTAATTTCGAAAATGACCTTCGACGTATTTTACAAGTCAAACTTGATGACATCAACAGACAGTTTAATCCGTGACAAGTACATCGTAACAATTGTGAAAGAATTTGATGCACGATTTGCCATATTTGGTTAAATGCTTGATCTTTTTTTACATTGCAAGCTTTCTACATTACTATTATAAAAAAGTTGTAATAAGTTGGAAGATAATTTAAATTATTTTTTATTCAAATAAACATTCTGTTGAACTCAATGATTGAATGAATTAACATGGCATATTATTGCTATTTTTAATAAAAATAATAAACTAGTTCTTATCTATATAATACATAATATTGTGTAAAATGTACGGTTATATGTATAGTTGATTTGTAGTGATTTCAACGACCGCATAGGGCGTATGGCCTATATATTATAGAAATGCGCTGTTCAATTGGATTCCTTATTGGGCGCATCTCAGCTTGGGGCGAGAAACAAGCTACCTAGTAATATACATAAAACTCCTCCTCTTTTGCCAATGTTTGGTGGTAGGAGATCTTCTACCTGTGCATGTGTTTACCTATTACCTATCAACATATTTATTATATTCCTCAGTCCAATACTCTGCTCTGCAATGTGCACATACAATACACTCATTTTTTGCTTATTCTTAATAACAGTACTACTAATAGTAGAATCGTGTTTTATTCTGGTTCAGATGTACTCCGAAAACAAGATTTATTTGTTATTTGCATGCCTTCTTTATGTTTCCGCTTCAGAGTATCTGGATCAACTAAAAATCGTTGCCATACTAAATGCCTGTCTCGTTCAAAACCTACGTCAGTCTTCTGCAAGAAAGAATATTTTTTATCCTAGCAAACGTAATACCATATTGCGTTAATATTTATAAATTTACCATTCGTTCTTTCATTTGACTTCTTATTTTTGTTAAATCTGCTTGTATATTTTTTAAATGATCGAAAGCTTCCTTGTAACAAGTTTCTATTTTGTATGAAATTGGTTTGAAACTGTATGTTGGCCCAGTTTGAATTTCACATATATATTGCGGATTTATTTCATTTTCTCTAAACAATGAAATTACAATTCCTACGATAACTATCACATTATATTTCTATTTGGAAGTATATGTATATGCAATACTTACAATAGTTCCAACTGATCAATTTTTGAATTTATGTCTCTCCCCAATATGAATTGCTTCTTCACTTTGTTTTCATTTATAAGTTCATTGTATTTATCTAACGCAGAATTTAATTGCTGCGTATTATCACCATTACACAAAATAGAAACTAAAAGCTTGATGAATGAATTAGACGTGTCTGGGCAAGATGATGCAAGCATAGAATACTCTTCCTGTTGCTGCTGCATACTTTCCTACAGAAAATAAGAAGAAACTTTTAATTAGTACATAGTTTCATGATGATATTGTTCTAATAACGAGATTAGTTACTGACACATCTGTTGGAAGACAGCGAGTATTCGGAAGTCATATAATGATAGATATCAGCCACAAATTTTGAAATATCTATAAGACGATGCAACTGTATCTGCATTAATATAAATAATAAATCAGCATTTACATGGCCACACTCCTTTATAATAAACTGCAAACTTTTAACTTTGTCTAATTTCAGTTTTCTTCCCTCAATTTTTGAACATGCATTTTGTTTTAAGATTTGGATCATTTCTAATTCCGCAAACTGCTGCACGATTTCTGACAATTGATGTTCTAGTAGAGATACACTCTCTTCCAAGAAATCTCTTTTTGTGGTTAATTTTGAAATTTCTGATCTAATTACACACATAAATAAATTAAGTTACACATACTTGATATATTAAGATAATTTGTGGTATATAAACGATATTCGATTACCTTAATTCAGAAGGTTTAGGCACTTTTAAATTTCCATTATTGTATATTTTCTGTGCATATTCTAACATTGCAGCATACGACTCTAGTTTTATTTTAGCCGAAACCTCTTCTATCTTTACATTAATCAAACTATAAAATAAACGATAATGTACTTAGAAATTAATCAATATTTCATTGAATAATTGTTAGAAAGAAAACAAGTTACTTTGCTTTGCATATTGTTAGTTCCTGTAATTTTTCATTATCTATGTGCGCTTCTTGACTCTCATTAATTAAAGAAGCATAGTTGGAATCTTTCTTCTGTTCTTCTTTAAAAACATTTCCGAATCGCTTATTTATATGAATGCCTAAATAATGATAACATAGTTTTATATTTTTACCAAAAAGTTCCAATGGCATTTGAGTCCATACCAACGGTGTTCCTTTCTACAAAATAAAATGATTATATTGCGATATGAACCTGAAACAAATTAATGATAGTTACCTACATTTTCTGCTGCATCTGCATATCGATTTACGAGACATTCAACTTGCTTAAAAAGCTCATGATTGTTTATATCGAAATCATCCAAGATCATAGAACAGTCTGAATAAGCTTTGCTTTCTGCGATATATTCTTTATTCAAGAGTTCTGATTCCTTCTCGATCTCATCATCAAGCTCAATCATCATTTTCCTATGGGAATATTTTAATTAAACATAATAATGGCAATTGAATATGAATAAACGTGCATGTATCTCGAAAACAGTACTTTAAACTTTCAATTCCATTTCGCGAGGCAACGATAGAATTTTCATTTTCATTGTACGAATTTTTTACTATTTCAAATTCAGCAAAAAGGTCGCTTATATCTACATCGTCGAAAGAAACGATTCTTGATAAACCAGGGCAATCTTTGGTTGCTTCTTCTAATTTAGAATCCAATTCAGGACCATCCAGCCATTCGTTTGTTTCTTGCAATTCGTTTTTCCTAAAACATTAAATAAGACGAACCGTGCTTAGGACATTTAATGAATTAAACTATATGTAGTAAATAAATAAAATGGATAATGGAATACGTTACAATTGAAGCTCTTCGTTTGAAAGAACATTCATGCGAGACACATTTTCGTTGAACCATTTTAAAAACGGTTGTGCTGATTGTTCGCAACATTTCTCCAATATGTTTGGTGAAATACTGTTTGAAAGATCTGGACGTAAGCTTATAATTTTATTGTACAGTATCCTACTCGATACACTCATGTTTCGAAGTAAAATTTTCAAATGCAAACGTTTGTAATTCGACCATAGATGAATCAGTAGTGATGGCCACGATCGACTGAAACTATCGACTAAATCGATAGTAACCAACTACCATTTTCAGTCGACTAAAAACTATCGACTAAATATTCGATAGTATGTACCCAGCTAACCACGCGTGCCTTGAGCCAAGCCTACCTAGGGCAGATATCGGAAAATCATTGTCCAATCTACGCTCGGAGCTGCTCAAGTCCGGATTGGCTCAATTTTGGACGACCTCCTGTGCGCGCATATGCCGCGCCACTGTCGTCCGTAGGACCAGAGCTTGGACATGGGCAGGAGGTCGGCGTGAAATCGGCATCTGGACGAGGAATCTGCCTTTGTGGCAGCACCGTCGCACTGATGTGGCGAATAAATTTGTGGCAGCACCGTCGCATAAAGATCCGAAGTCTAGGAAAAATGACAAATAATGAAGAACTAAATAAAATTTGTATGATAGTATTTCGAATTGTCGAGAATGAATGTGAATAAAAGGGACAAGTGCTGTATGTTTGGTACGATAGAAATTTACTTCGCCAACATCTGCCACATTAGTGCGACCTACCCTCGCTGACGGTGCTGCCCTGCAAAACGATATTCAGTGCGACGGTGCTGCCACAAATTTATTCGCCACATCAGTGCGACGGTGCTGCCGCAAAGGCAGATTCCTCGTCCAGATGCCGGTTTCACGCCGACCTCCTGCCCATGTCCAAGCTCTGGTCCTACGGTCGACAGTGGCGCGGCATATGCGCGTACACAAGGACGACCAGATTTAGATTTTTGGTTGACTGGGTAGCAACTATAAAATTAGTAATTAGTATAGTTGAATTTAGTTGATGGTGCTCATCACTAGAGGCTACAAGTATATAATATCATTTACTCTCTGATAATATGTATAGTCTAATTGTAGTTCTTTCCATTCCCGTATCAACGCACCACCACCACCAATGATTGTCGAACACCAATAGAAAGTGAGAATCATTGACTAATCAACGCTTTTATTTAGTTGCTGTTTCTATATCGACTTTGTTTTGAAAATTGTTAACAATTAAGGGGGTAGGCATACCTCTTCCTAGTCTATTTATCAGTGATTTATCAGTGTCACCAATCTCCGCGTGGAAAAAAAGATTTTTGTGTGGTAACACTGATAAACATACATATATGTATCAGCCTAACGCTTCAATTTTGCTATGATTTCGCGGTTTTTTCTTTTTTTATTAATATCTTTATTGCTATTAATAGATCCGAGTAGATTCAAGCCCTATATATTTTCGTGGTTATGATTTCACGTTGACAGTTCTGACGAGGCGCCATCTGGTCCAACTAGCTTAACTAAAATTGGCTCTAGACTTGGTATAGATTCTGGCTTCATGAACGGAATATGGGGAAATTGAATGCAATCACGGGCGGCTATTATTTGTCGTTATACGAGCATATTCTGAGCTGCACAAGGGTTCATTTGATAGAGGAAGGTTAATTGCACCGCGCTGTGCCCCATCATATGAGTCAAAAAAGTCATTTTGTAATAGAAAAATACATCGGAATCTGTGGATGTTGTTTCTCGATTTTCGCTCTACTTTGGACTTAGTTTTCTGTCAGAAAGAGACTTTTTTGACTCATAAGATGGGGCACAGCGCGGTGCAATTAACCTTCCTCTATCAAATGAACTCTTGTGCAGCTCAGAATATGCTCGTATAACGACAAATAACAGCCGCCCGCAAACCCATGTTTCGACATAAAATCTAGTAAGATTCTAGTTATGTCACGTGGTGCGCCTACCCCCTTAAAGTCGGTCAATAGTATCGCATAAGCCAGTCGTCTAATACTCTTCTTGGCCTAACTTGCACTGCTTGCACACACTGTAAACGATCTAGAATATTTTGTTTCAATTTCTCGATACCAGATGGCACTAATTATTTCTTGAGTTTTCATCATCTTCATACGTAACCTAAGGTCCTAATTTCCTTTCGCGTGTGGGAAGCGTAGTTGAAGGTATGTTCAGTTACAGATTTTCAAATATTACTTTAATTTCATGATAGTTTCGATGAAGTTTCGATTGACTTAGATGTAATAATTTTTTCAAATATATTTACAAGTATTTTTAAGCGTTATACTGTTTCACTTTCGCGTGTATATGGTAGAACGAAACTGAACGCATGGCACGTTGCAGTAACACGGTTTTACGTCGCTTTTTAATGAAGTTCCACTAATAAAAGAAGAACGTTAATTCTTCTTTCAGTAAATAATATCACATGTTTTATCTAGAAAAAAGTCGATTCGGCCTTGTTACAAATAATAGGGATAAAAAGTAAAGTGTCCTAAGTAAATATAGTGCTGTTATTAATTATAATATACGTCAGTGTTTGTCTAGAGTACAATACATAGCAGAAAATATGTAGATAAAGTGTTGGTATATGTTTAATTCTATGAAGTATATGATCCTCGATAATCGATCGATATATATATTGTTTACTGGACACAAGCGTAAATATAAAAGAAGTGCATTTTTTTTATACATAACAAATATATATAAAGCCTGAACCCACATAGGTAGGTACTGTACATTTATATAGTAACCCATACGTCTCTGTAAATTCAACTGTTGAAATGTAACAGATAAAATGTCAGATTTAAAAGATTTTCATATAAATTTTCTGTGTTTAACAGGTAGGTATTTATAAAACAGCATATTTAATTGTTACATTTTGTAGATTAACTATTCTTATTTTCATAATTTTTCAGTTAAAGAAGTAATTTATTCCACAAAGAAGAAACATCGTCAACAATGCCGCAGAACGAGTATATCGAAAGACACCGTAAATTATACGGTCGTCGGTTAGATTACGAAGAAAGGAAAAGAAAGAGGGAAGCTCGTGAACCTCATAAACGAGCTGAACGGGCCCGTACTCTACGTGGCATAAAAGCAAAATTGTTTAATAAAGAACGACGAAATGAAAAGATTCAAATGAAAAAGAAAATTAAGTCTCATATGGAGCAGAAAGTGAAAAAAGATTCGACTAAAGTGTCGGACGGAGCACTTCCAGTATATCTATTAGATCGTGATGTTAAAAAGGATGCGAAGATATTATCGAATATGATAAAACAGAAACGTAAAGAAAAAGTTGGTAAATGGGATGTTCCAATTCCTAAAGTTTAAAACGCAGTCCGAATCAGAAGTTTTCAAGATAATGAGAAGCGGAAAGACCAAACGAAAATCATGGAAAAGAATGGTAACCAAAGTAACATTTGTCGGTGAAAACTTCACCAGGAAACCACCAAAGTTTGAAAGATTCATCAGACCGATGGCGTTACGTTTTAAAAAAGCACACGTATCTCATCCTGAATTGAAAGCTACATTTTGCGTACCGATTATTGGAGTAAAGAAGAATCCATCTTCCTCTATGTATACAAGTTTAGGCGTCATAACCAAAGGAACGATAATTGAAGTAAATATATCAGAATTGGGGTTGGTAACGCAATCTGGAAAAGTTGTTTGGGGAAAATATGCGCAAGTCACAAATAATCCTGAAAACGATGGTTGTATTAATGCTGTGCTGCTTGTGTAAAATGATATTACCGCATTATGATTATTATTATGTGATTTGTACAGATGAAAATCATTTATAATAAAGCTACATTTGAACAATAAACGTTTTGCCTAATTATTTCTCTGTGCATTTACAATAATACTATTTAGAGCAGTAAGAATAGTATACCGAATTGTATAGATTATTATAATCTCTTTATGAGAAGCCTCTAAATGCTATAAAGCTATGTAATTTTACCCTTTTTATTTTGCAGTTCCACATGCTATTGATTTCAACATGCAGATTTTCGTAAAAACACTCACTGGGAAGACCATCACCTTAGAGGTTGAGGCTTCCGATACAATCGAAAATGTTAAAGCTAAGATTCAAGATAAGGAAGGTAATAATATTAAACATAAGAATAATAATATGAAATATATTTAAACTGGATTTATGTATTCACTGATAATAATATTGTTACAGGCATTCCACCGGATCAGCAAAGATTGATCTTTGCTGGTAAACAGCTTGAGGATGGTAGAACCCTCTCGGATTATAATATCCAAAAAGAATCTACTTTACATTTGGTCTTACGTCTAAGAGGTGGAGCTAAGAAACGTAAGAAGAAGAATTACTCTACTCCTAAGAAAATCAAGCACAAGAAGAAGAAGGTCAAGTTAGCTGTACTCAAATTCTACAAGGTAGGTCACTCATTGTTTGAAATTTTCCTAAGAAATTGTCATTCCATTGATACCTTTAAAGATAGTATCGACATAGAGATTAGAAAAAGAATATGTGAAAAGAATTCACTTGTAAAATTTAAAAAATGTTTCATTATACAGGTGGATGAGAATGGAAAAATTCACCGATTAAGGCGAGAATGTCCTATGGAACAATGTGGTGCAGGAGTTTTCATGGCAGCAATGGAAGATCGTCATTACTGTGGAAAATGTGGTTACACTCTTGTATTTAACAAGCCGGAAGATAAATGAATTGAAAGCTTGTATCTTCATTAAAAAAGTTTTATAAGTTCAAACGTTTTACTTATTATTTTATTTACCCACGTGTTAGACGAATCTTTTTGATAGATAATTGAAGTATAATTATAATTTTTGATTTAATAAAAGATAACAGACTGTAACGACATTATATGGGGTTTTAAAAATTATTTATTTTTCTCCTTTACAATATTCTAATATACATTATCTATACTCGATACACATACACAAATATACATGCGTGCATTTATACATGTATGTATGTATGTATTACATTATATGTATAAGATCAGCATCAAAGGAGATTTGATAAATTTAATATCTTATAAGAAAGAAAATGCAACACTACATATTTTCAAAATTAATAAACAATTACGTTTCCTATGCGTCAAATATTTTGCATGCTGCATATTTTGGAGCTTAAAGAGAATGAACATCACAGCGCATTTCTGTGCCTTGTTGTAAATTATATACAAGTGCAACGATCCGTTAATAATACCCTTGTTATTCGTAAAACTTAAAAGTTTACTGTAACGATACTTTTAAATATGTATCGTATTACAATAATGATTTTCATCGAAATATTTTACACCTTGTTACATCTCGGAATGGCTCTGCTGTCCTGTATGCGAATTAAAACTTTTTATACTTGGTTTTAAAACCGAGAACATTTTTTCTGTTGCAGTAGGATGAATGCTCATTTGTAATTCCGTCAGTGATTCTTCTGTCTTTAAAATTAGATGAAAAAGTTTAGCTTGTACTTGACATAAATCAATATATTGTAATTTTATAATGTGTACTACAATATTGCAACATACCTGTCTAAGTAATTGTGCAGCAGTATGTAGTACTCGTTGCCATTTTCTCATTTCTACATTATGTAAACTTTCTTGTTGTTGTAACAGATGGATCCAATCTTCTTCAGTCTTTGGAGTATTTCTAAAAAGCGATCAAGTGTATCAGAACAGTTTGTAGATATGTATTCTAATAAGCGTTGAATACTTAATACATACTTTAACACATGTAAATCCATAATTGTGTAGGATGCAGCCTCTTCCAAACTCCATAATTTATAATATAATAGGCCATTAATTACCATCAGGAATAATACAGCAATCAAAAGCATTGAACTAATTATAATATTTGGATCGCCTCGAACTCCAGAAGCTGTATGTTCAAAGATTATTTATAATGTATCAAGCTATTCAAATGTAACAATTTCAGGTCAATTTAATTATTGACGTACCAGCATTATCGCTTATATGTGGCAAATTTAAAGAATTTTGTAAACTAGGAGATGCATGTTCTGCAGAATGAGGTTGTAAAGTAATACCAGTTCCTGTAACGCGACGTCTTCTCCTTGCTTTCCTTTTCAATCCTCCGCTGTTACTAAATTCTTCGCATTCGATAGTCAGCGCTTTTATGAGACTCGTGAAGTATTCTTCTAACCCAGCCCAACAATTCTTTTCAATGACACCTATTTTTGTTATAGTTATAGGATAATTTATTATCCATTGTGTAAATATATAATCTGTATTGATTATTCATTCATTTCTACTTACTTCTTATAAAACCCCATACATTCTTCCTATACTTTATTTGAGCATAAATTGTGAGATCTGTTTCATTCTCTGAGACACTGTGTACACAATAATGAAGTTGTACACTAAATGAGTCAGCATACATAATACCAGCATTTACAGTCTCCACGTCGATACCATAAAATTGGCCTGGTCTGCTAGATGGCAACATTATCTAAAAATATTTTGTTACGCATATAATACTTGCATAAAAGAAACATAATTTATATCTCTTTATAATATTTATTTAAAACTTTTGTAATTTATTTATTTGTAATAAATTACTGCTCAATATAGGTGTACCTGTGTTTCCGTAATTTGAGAAGTTTTTGGTCCAATGGCTTGAGACAACGCTATTGTAAACGATAAAGTTCGAACTTTTTGACCTGTTTGTTCGTTTTGTGTCCAAGATGATTGTACCAAATCTAAATGAATGAAAACATTTGTATACAACAGAATAATCACATTTTCGATTAAATGATCACTTACATATATAAATTAATAATTACCAGATCATTGCGACTTACCTGTAGTTTTGCGAGCTGCTTGAAAATCTAAGAAAAACTTCGAATTTGTGAATAATAAAGTGAATAGATGATCAATTTGAATAGGTAATGTGGTCTTGCCAATCTGTCGTCCTTCGTGCGATGAAGTACATACTGTTCGAATGCTTGGCTTCACTAAAATCATTAAATATGCTACAACACGTTGCAACAGTACACAAAAATTGATTCATTATTCATTTTCTATTATTTTTATCGATATATTCAATGTGTGGTGTATATTTCATATTTGTAATAATTGAGAAATGTATATGTGAATATATTAGAACAATTTAATATATGAGAAGCATTAGAAGTATGACTAATTGACAGAAATATGAAAATGGTTCAGACTAAAATAATTTAAAAATATTTGTTCCGTAAACATAAAAAAGAAAAGGAGGAAAATGTAAAGTGTCTTGTAATAGATAGGACAAAATTTAAAAGATGATTCAACCAACATGAAATGAACATAAAATGAAAATCAAGAGTATCAAACTTACGATTTCAACTTCGGTTTTAAAGTTATTTTTTAAATCATTAAAATCCTTTAGACAATCAAACGAAGACTGTTATTTCCTTGCTCTTGATTTTCATTTTATTTTGGCTTGTAAAATAGCCTCTTCAAATATTTGCATATCGAACGCTAAATACAGTCAGATTATGTTAGACATTGATAAAAAAATAACTGGCTCACAAGAATACAAAATGAACTTTTGTTACATACACGCATGTTTCTCAGCTTCGCTTTCTGTTGTATCGCTAAGATCTGTTGGATCCAGAGTAGGATCTGCTGGAGACCGATGTTCTGCTATTCCAGTTGCCAAATTGTCTACATTACTGCTTTCAACCTTTCAATTTATAATAAACAAAAGATATATGAAGTCAGAAAGTGTGAGCAAATATCTGCATTATAATTTGTACATACAGTAGTGGACAAAGGTTCAAGACAACTATCTTTTCAGTAAGATTATAGCATTTTATTAGAGATGCTAAACGTCTAATAGTTCCCAAAGTTCAATAGAGTATCTTCTGACGGAATTCGCTATATCAGACGTCGCAAAGGTTAAGATCTTAATCCAAAATGCACCATAGGAACACTCAAGCACGGTGGCGGTAGTGTAATGGTGTGGGCATCGTTCTCGCGAAACAGTCCAGGACCAATTTGAAAAATTAATGGCATTTTGGAAAGGTTTCAATATGTAAACATTATGAAAGAAACCATGATAACAGTTAACCTTATGCAGTTGAATACATGGGAGACAATTGAAATTGTCTTCCAGCAGGATAACGATGCCAAACATACCTCTAAAATTGCGAGGCAGTACTTTATAGAAGAAAATATTATGTACTTTTTTATCGTGGCCATCACAATCACCAGATCTCAATTCGATTGAGAACTTGTAGAACATTGTTAAAAGGAACGTACACAAATATAAATGTAAACATTTGAATGACTTTTACACTGCAATTAAAACAGAGGAGAACAACATTTCAATGGAACAATGTGTAAAGCTAATTGATTCAATGCCACAAAGATGTGCTGCAGTCACTAAAAATAACGGTTACCCCAAAAAAGATTAACTTTTAAAAAAATTATTGTTACTTATATTAACATAAATACATTTTTTATAAGTAAGTCTCAAATTAATGTCCACAGCAAATGCAGCATTGAAAATTTCATGCCCATTCTCCCAAACACTTTTTATGTTTTGAAAGAGTCTAGGTTGTTGGTTGATAGAGTACGAATATATGTGTAAATGTTCAGAACAATTGAGAAACAGTTTAGTATCTCTAATAAAATGCGATAATCTATTGAAAAAATAGTCGTCTTAAACGTTTGTCCGCTACTGTATGTATAGTGCAATATAATGCATAATATATGTAACTATTTGATTATTATGAAATGTTATTTGTACTTCACTGTTAAGTGTTATTTGTACTTTGCAATTAACATTATAAATTACCTCAGGAAACGATTCTACAGATAATCTTGTTGATAATTTGTCGTCGTCAGCCGGTGGTAATGGTGGAACATAATCTTCATCGTCTGACGTTAAACCCAATTGATCTCCATAACATGAATGGACAAGTTGCCACATTTCCGCGGAACTCATTGGCTAAAAAGTCAAACACGTTATGCTTAGAATTATAATTGATACATGTTATTTCATAGGTGATATATTATTATTTAATGTGGTGTATAATACAAAATGTAGTGCATTTTCCATAATGTACCATTATGAAGTCAGAGGCTTCATTTTAGAAATAAAAGCAACTGTGGTTTTCGATTTGTGCTTCCTAATTACCAGATAGATATTATTGATATGTATGTTGAGTAATAGGTTTGAATTCTTGTATTTGTTATGAGAATATTTTATATATCATAACAAATAGCTTCAGTAAATTCAAATGGTTAAACATAGTAGTTTTAATGAAGAAATAAAGCAGTAAATAACTTATTGAAAACACTCTACGAACGAGACATCATGAAATTATAAAAAATATTTAAAACATGCAAAATCTTCACTATATATAAGAAAAATGAGAAAATCCATAATAAGACAAAGAAAAGTATATGATCCAGACATATATGAATTAAGATGTAACAAAGACAATAGTTGAAAAAGATAGTGATTTAAAATATTTTATTATTAAATACTATAAACTCTTGCTATTAAAGGGAAATACTATTATTTAATAAAAATTAAAGAAACCAAAACATGATGAGATGTTCACATGTTAGAGAAATAATGATTAAAATAGGTTTCAAAAGAAAATGAAAAATATGACATATTAAATTAACTTAATCGAATTATCATAATTAAACAAATAGAATGAAGACATTTTACTATATGTTAGTAAATTTAGGACTAAATACAAAATTCTATTGTGATATTCTAAAAAATTTCTTTTAATCATATCTATATAACACAATAGCTTGTTATTGGTCAATTAATCTTATACAAGTCAAGAGCTTTGTCTGAAATTATCTATTCTTATCAAAAATATCATTTTATCACATATTTCTTGGGAAGTATTAATCATTTAAAATACTAAACGAACAGGATTATTTACTTATGCAAAATGAAGCAACTATGTAGAAATTTTTCACATAAAAAGGAAAGAATTACGGAAAAAGATAAATTTAAATATTTGTCAGATGCACGTGCTATTTGAGTAGTATAACTTGGTTAATGCGATCGTCTCGTTTTTACTGTTTCTTCATGTACATATGTAAACACTGAAGGTGATAGGTTACTGTTTATTTTCTATCTTACTTTTTCTAGTAAGTTTATATGTCAGAAAATAAGAATAAACGTGTATATAGAAGTAGACATAACAAAAATAAAAACAAAGTCACTTGCAAATTAATTCCATAGTTGTGTAATTACATACACTACATGTATCGACTAGAATAACATTTTATATAACTTATGTGAGATATGTATTTCGTATATATCTTAATAAAAATAAAGAGAAAGAAAAAATAATAATAATTAACTTGACAATATGAAAATCGTTAACATCGAAAAGAAAAATATATTCGATAAGAACACGAAAAGTATATTGAAATACTTACTATTAATGATACAATGTACGCAAACATGTATTTTTATACGCGTTTCTTGTTAATGTTCTATCACATGCTTGACTATTTAAGAAACAGCGTAAGTTGATTGGAACATCAGAAGTTGAATCTCGAAACTCTAATTACTGATATTTCAAAAACGATGCCAATGAGAAAATAATAAAATGTATTATAAACTTTTTTGTCATGAAGATTTTGCAATTTTTCGTTTGTCATGATTTTTGTCGACACCTTTCTGGCATATTTTGTACAAGTCTTGTAATCGATTACACAACTTTTCCAAAGCGTAGTAGTAGCATGAAATATAAAAGACGAGTAGATATTTGTCAATCGTGTAAGATTACTGGAATGATCTGCTAACTAAAAACACCTTGTGTAAAAAGTAGTGATATGCATTTGCTTCGATTTTACAAAAAATTAATCTGAATGAATTATTATCGGAGTGTTAAAATATTTTACAAAATGTTCATACCTTACCAATCAGGGCATTTTGCCATACACGAAATAGCATTACATATGTTTTATCTCTTGCACCAAAAGATGTTAAAAAAAACTTGTCTGTGGCAGTCGATATTGTCATTGCGTTAGGAATAACAATGGCAGTTCTTTCTTTGGTAATAGATGTAACATCCTTCCAACGTAAAGATACTACGGTTTCCCAACTGAAGATATTTGCATAAAAGCATACATAATTTTGAGAAACATAAAGTCTTCCATGAACCAATATTTCACGTTGTAGTGCACATGAGTAATCTAAAAATCACGCATTGTGATATATATTATATTATATTATATTACATTATATATATATGAGTATTAAATTTCAAATATATATACATTTACTCATAATACTATTTAATATAATGAATATAATTGTCAATGATAAACATATTTTATTACGTAGTCAGTCACTTTGCATTAAAACGTAAAATATTTATACTGTTTCTATTGCATATAAAAAATGCCTGAAGAATAAGTCACAGAAATGTTCAAGATGATGTTTATAGTTTGTAATCTTCACTTCTCAGTGAATAAAAAGAATATTAAGTTAAATTCAATAACACTTAACGCTTGATAAAGAAGACATAAAGTGTAAATGTATTTTCTTTTATAGACGGTAAAATTAAGATAAACTGGAATTGTAATATGCACACACCATGTGTGTGTGTGTGTGTGTGTGTGTGTGTGAAAGAAACGTTCAAGCCTGTTGACAAGAATATGAATAATGCTGAAATCTAGAGAACTGTGAGTTTCCAAGAGTAAACATTGTATCAGATATCTATGAGAATTAAATATGTTTCTGACAAACACCTTTCTTCATATTTACAAAAGTTGTATCATAAAAATAAATTTATTATTTAACAATATATCATTAATAAATTACTTACCAACAACTAATCTTTCGTCATCTGGAACATCTTTAAATATTCGTTTAAAGTCGTCGGACCTCGATTTATACGTTGGATATAAAACATTGTACCAAGATGATTTCTTTTTATTTCGCTCTCCACCACGAGCTTCTTTCTTTCCCTCATGTGGAATTTTTAGAGGCTGAGAGGAGTCCGATGATTTATTTGCTGCATCCTATTATCAAATGTCGATAAAGCACATCTTATTATTGAGCACATCGAAACGATTTTATAATATATACGTTATGAAATCTTACATGCGACTGGTGTTCGTCAAATTTGTTAACATTATTAGATTCTTTAGTAGCTGAATCGCTATTCGATTTCAAATGATCTCGTTTACTACGTGCTTTTGGACTAGGGCGAGGAGATAAATTCGGGCTTGAAACAGGGCTATTTCGTTCTCCGCATGCTCCAGTTAACGACTCTTGGGTATTATCGGAGGAACCGTTTCCCCTACTCGTCGCTGAATTAGGATTATCCAATGTGGCAGAATTTATATTAGTAATTACGTCGTGACTAGAGATTAATAAATCTTCCACTGATTTGCTCCTACGAATGGTACAAATATATTATATCAATTTAATTGTTTTGTATTAGAAATATATGTAACAAGAAAAACGTTAGAATAAAAAATAATAGAAAATAATGTAAAAAGCTTATAGTCTAAAGTTACTCACATGCTTGTAGTTGGATACTTCTGTGAAGATTCCACTTCAAAGTGCATAATAATTATAATGTGCTGTCATAAATACTATTGATAGCTCTGCGAGAACTTATCGCAATATTCTATATTAATGTACAGCAATTTTACAAAAGATCGACAATCGAATCGAACAATTCACCTTAATAATGCAACACTTTTTTCTTGACGGTAATTACATTTTAAAAAGATAACATACGCGTGACTTTCGCAAAATGTGTAATCGTTGTGATAATGACAATTCATTTCAAGTAAATTGTAGATTGTTATGAAATACACTTCGGTTGTTTTAATTATTTTACAATCGCACGATCACGGGACGTTCATGTATTCGTTCGAGTTATTATTTTCTTATAGAAATTCGAATCAATATGCACTGTCTTTTAAAAACAAAATAGAAAACAGTCCGCGTATCAAAAACGTTCCACCATATT
>CAKAJA020000751.1:0-27291 GCA_916610235.2 Lasioglossum morio | reverse complement strand
AAGTCGGAGCCGGCTCGATGGGGTGTACCCCGATTCACCGAGGGTAGGTGGTTGAATGAAGGTGGCTGATACATACAGAGGGGTAGACGGCCCGGGTTTTGCTTGGGTATCCGGTAGACAGGAACTGTCTGTCTATCTGTCTGTCAGGCTGGCACACCCTCGCGCTCCGTCGAAGGATGTATTGTCAGGAATAAGCCTTCTTCTTGTTCCGTTTTCCTTTTCCCATCCCCGGTCGAGAGATGCGCGAGGTACTGGCGAAAAGAGAGAGAAAGAGAGAGAGAGAGAGAGAGATACATAGAGTCGGGATTTTCTTTGAAAAGGACCGTGGAAGATATCCACGGTCGATATCAAACCGGCGACTCAATGGGCCACTGATTCAGATAGGATCTAGTAATTTTTTTTCTTCCACCACCCCCCTCGGTTAGACCAACGTCCAAAACGGTCCCGGCACTTCTGTCCGCGATAGGGGAAGCCCGCGGATGCGGTCTCTGGCTCCGGATCCTATCCGCGGGGCTTCCTCAGGGAATCCGAAACGTTAAAGCCGTTGATCGGTCTTTCATCTCCATTTCCCCTGCCCCTTCGACACGCTCTCCCCACGGCGAACCCATGGGAACCGCTGTTTGACCACTCTCGTAGAACCGACCATGAAAGAACGTGGTCCTCGCGAGGATTTCTCGGCTCTTCTTACTGTTATCCTCGCTGTGATGTACTATGGAACGTTAGTTTTGGTATCCTTAATTGGGAAACATTTACAATTGATGGACAATGAGAGATTGCCCTCGCTACTACGTGCTGTGCTTCACTTTCGAACGCGTCCTCGCGAGAATTAGAATAGTATAGAATTTCCTTGATCTCAGCCTTAAAACTAAGAAATGTGACTTGGTTTACACTAACCTTTCTGTATAAATATATCGTATTTCACGCATTCGGTCCATATCTTCTCTCACTCATTCCTACCCTACATATACCAATACCCTCCATAACAACCTGCCAACAAAAATCTTTACAAATGCATCAATATAGGGTATTAGTGCAATACCGAAACAAGAACAACCAGACGGAAGAGCTAGACCAGTGGCATACTTTTCAAAAAAGCTAAATGAAAGCCAGAAATAGAAAAAGGCTATATACCTAGAATGCCTAGCAATAAAAGACGCCGTAAAATATTGACAACATTGGCTAATTGGAAAGAGATTCACAATATATTCAGACCACAAACTCTTAGAGAACCTAAACATTAGAGCTAGAACAGACGAAGAGCTTGGTGAGCTTACATACTATTTTTCACAATATGATTTCCAGATAAAATATGTTCCGGGAAAAGACAATGCCGAAGCGGATTGTCTAAATCGAAATCCAGTCCTAGTACCAATCGAAAACACTGAGGAAGTATTAAAAATAGTTAACTTAATTAAAGTAGATGAAATAAAGATAGATCAGACGAATAATAAGATGATACAGGAAATGAAAGAAAGATTGATAGAAAAAGATGGAGTATTTTACAGAAAAGTTAAAAAGAAAGATAAAATAATTTTATCAGAGGACTATAGCAGAAAAATTATAAAAGAGATACATAGGGAATGGTGCCACATCGGAATAAAACAAATGCAAAGGAAGATTAGTCCATATTTAGTATCCTAATTGTCACTAACCTATCTTTGCGAGAATTTCTCGGCTCTTCTTACTGTTATCCTCGCCGCGATGTACTATGGGCGCTTCGACGTAACAGGAGACACTGACATTATACTTACGGAACGTTACTTTCGATATCCTTAATTAAGAAACATTTACAATCGATGAACAATGAGAGATGTCCGCGCTACTACGGGTTGCTTTACTTTCCGGCTGAATGCCGCGACACACGTACCTCTACGGAAATGAAAAAAACCGAACGCGTTATCCCTCGATCTCGTACGTGCCTGTCGCATTTACGAGCGCGGTTCGTGACGCGCAAATTTAATCTTCCCCGGTATCTCGCACGCGATTTCTACGGGCGCGGACTCGCCTTTGTACCGACGTCCCTGTGAAATACCGATAAACAATAATCGCAGAACGATGACAGAAAATTTACGTATCTAATTCGGTCGAACAATTACTTTCGGATGTAGCCAAATATCTCATTTATTCGTGATGACATAACAAATGTTTTCCACGTGGTCGCTAATGACCTTGCTGTTAATGTGGCCACATTAAAATGAACCATAAATAAATAATAATAAATGTTTTTAATGCAATCGAAATGGCATCGCAAGGTGAATACTTTGCAAATGTTATGTTTGTCTCCGAGGTCTTTCTTCCGGAGTTTCCAAGATCATCGATGTGGTTTTTCTTGTCAATAGATATTGTTTTTTCCTTGCGTATGCTAATCGCTTGGTACGAGAATTAAACAATTTATAAAATCTGGCTGAACAAACGGAGAATATTCTTCCTATATAGAATATCCCCGATCAGGTTTTTCTTATAAATATATATATTGTTTTTTCCTTGCGTATGCTAATCGCTTGGTACGAGAATTAAACAATTTATGAAATCTGGCAGAACACACGGAGAATATTCTTCCGATATAGAATATCCCCGATCTGGTTCCTTAAACGGTAAATTATGTGTTCGGTGGGGGGTGAATTTAAATTCCATCGGGAAGGGCATCCGTCCAACCAGCGCGGTCGGCCGTGATGGTTGTGTTTTAACTGGAAGAAGAAAGGGTCGTCCTATGGGCGTGTCACGGAATTTGCATCTGAATTCCCGTTCTCTTTCCACGAACACTGGAGTTAATTAAACGCCTCATAGTTTTCGGGGAGGGATGACGAAGTACGAGTGCTCGTGGCACCAAGTGGACGATCCCAGCTCGCGGGGAACGTCGATTAATAACCGTTTCAAAACGGATCCCAAACACCGGGGAGCGGTGAACACCGTTCCCGAAAAATAATGGGACCCTTGGAAGACAATACAATGCAATTTTCTTGCGAATTGCTTTGCTCCAAAAGCAATAAATTCCTCGAAAAGACGATCGTTAAAAGGCTCGGGGGAAAAAGTCGATAATAACAGTCAGTGCTGCTCCATTTTGTTTCTAATTACTTATACGACGGAATAAAAAACAATTTTCACTTTGATTCAATGTTAACATTCTGCTTACCTTTTGCATTTTAAAATACGAGACATCAACCGTTGAGAATTCTTCAATAAATTGTTTAAAAGCGACAGCAATATCGTTCATAATTTAACAAATTTTTAGTATCAATATAATGTAACATCTTCTTCTGAAATTATTATTCATAAGAAAATTATTCAGCTTTTGTGCATACAGTTCAGTCATTAAGAAGCCATTATTTAATTTTATTTTCGATTTTAGCTTAAGATTTATAGGAAAATAGAATTTAGATATAAACAGGCCAGCTAAATAGCTTCGTTGGGATTAGATATAGAAGAAAATGTTAGAGAGAAAAGTTGTACCGTTAAAGGAGGCAAATATGGTGACATGAAAAAAGATGACACAATTTAGGTGGCCTGTTTCATACGAACCTCCCGGTATGGTAAAGACAATTAACCCTTAGCACTCGGCTGTCCCCTCTGAGGCACCACTAAAAATTGCTGTACCATTCTTCAAAATATTGTGTACATTATTAACACGTTAACTGCCATGTCACCCGAATACGGGTGACAGCAAAAATTCTCATCGGGAGCAAAGATTACAACTGCTCGTGCAGAGTAATTACGTGATAAGTGAGGATCGTAGCAGGTATCGGAGTGAAAGTACCGAAAGAAATGTAAACAGACATGCGATAGCAGAGCACGCATCTTACAGTGGCACGGGTGGCCTGACGGGGATTTTGTTGTAAACACGCGTGGCAGTCAACGTGTTAAATATATCAGTATCTAATAAATTACTAAACATTTAGGTACTGTATAAAGTAATGTACCAATTTCATATCCATAAAATTGCAAAAATCATAATGTATGGAAATAATCTAGTTCGGAAGAAATGTTTAATTTTCCAGTTAAAATAGCTCCGAGTGCAAAGGGTTAATAAGCCTAGGCTTCCGATAAAACAATTTTTTTAACAGATCTCCACCGATCCGGAGGTGCAGACTGCCATTATGTTTTATTATTTATTTATTTTAAACGGACCGAAGTCCTTTTGTACAAAATGTATGCAGTATTATATAATATGACATAAAAGAATCTTAATCTTAAGTCTTAATCTAAAAATTCCCATAATTATGGACAGCGCGAAACTAAGCAAATATAGTTACTATTAGCGAATAGTACAGCGCAATTTCATTTTAAATGCCTGTAACGTGCCATTGAAAAAATCAATATTATTATAAAATGTGTGTTGAGCTAGCAATAATACGATTCGAAGGACTTATTGCTCCATATGAGTATTTGGATTTCATTGTATGAAATCCTGCTATATTGCCATTATAACGACCTATAATTATAGGGTTGGTGCGTGTATCGTGTATGTGTGTACAATCATAACAGTAGAATCATAGAATTACGATCGCCGTATCGCAAGAAAAAGAAGATCAGATCGAAACGAACGCCACGACAAGAAACACGTCTGTCAAAACGAATGTTCATCAGTGTGTCCTCACGGCTTTTACAAATTAATACGGCTTTCCCTTACAGAAATGGTTATCCGTGTGTCCTTACGGCTTTTCTAAATAAATACGGCTTTTCCTTAGATAATTTTGAAACACCCTGTACAGAACCGAGGTTCGATCGTTGCGAACGATATCGAAAGAATCTGTCACCGGTTACAGAGCCGTTGCGACGGACAATCGTTGTCGAGCAACGCGGCGATGACGCGAGCAACAGCTCTCGTATAAATCGTTTGCGCTGACAGTATTTATCGTGCTGGAATGGTGAATATTTTCCCAGCCGCGTTCAAGTACTTCTTCGTAAAACATTCGATGGTGTGCCGTTTCGCTCTTGCCCGCCGCGCCGTTCGACGCTAATCGCCAATCGGAAACCGGTAATATCGTCTACAAATATTTCATCGATAACACGTCCGACTCTCCGGCCGTGTCCACGATAAAACGAAACAGAGGCGGAACAGGCGAGCGACACAATATTTTCTACATCCCGGAATCCAGAAAAATATTTCCGTTAATTCGCGTCTGGCGAGGGGTCCATCGAAATTTCGGCGATTCTCTATTAAATCCAGATTGCCAACCACACCTCCGACACGTGCGCCCAAAACAAGAATGCAAATCTGCGAGGTATCGATCCGCCGACGAAATAAACTATAACTTCCAACCGCAGACTATCTCTGCCACCGTAGCTTCGTCACGTTCGGCGCAGTCAACGTATCTAGAGTATCGAAGAGAAACGATCCAAGACTCGAACACCTTGGCGCGGAAATCGGGCAAGTCTATCATGGAATTGTAAATATTATTATTTATTTTAACCCTCATCCGTCCCTCATTTCGCGAATTAAATCTGTCCCTCGGTGTCAAATTGACACAGTGATAAAAAAAAACGATAAAATAACAATTCAAACAGTTATTTTCATCGATATTTTTTTCATTCAAATTGATGAGCTAACATTCACATGTTAAGTTTTTGCGGTTATATGCTAGAATCACTTCGTCATCCTCGTTTCTTCAATGGAGACTATCAAAGACCAACGAGAATGAATTGTTAATATTCTTCGAGCGAAAGTCCGCTAAATCCGTACAAAATCTTCGCTATCTTGGAGCTTCACCATCCTCACTCCTCTCTGCAATCATAGAAGAAGCCACAGACGATCAAAGGCGAATGAAGAATTAAAACTTCAAAAATCGATTCTATGATCAGCCGGAGCTAGAAGAATCCTCGCATACGATTCGGCGAAACTTGCGACTGGTTCTCGAATTTGAAAACTGGTGTCCAACTGACATAAAAATCTTAGCAAATGATGTTTTTGCGTTAGACCAGTCCTTGAGAACCTTTACAATTTCAAATCCAAACTGTCTTGACATTGACACATAAAAACCATTTATTGTTGTGAGTGTTTCGCTATCCATGATATATGTATATGTCTCTTATATCGATCGTATTATTGTTAACACATTACCGACCGGTGATTATTGCATAATTTTGAAAAATCTGGTACATGGCTAAAAACTTTTTAATGGAACCTTCAATAGTAACAGCAATTTTCATTGTGAACTAACAAGTCATACTCAATAACGTCATCTAATAATTTCATTTAAGATTGCAATGTAAAAGAAAATTTCTAAATTTTTTTTCATACAGTACAATTATTGAGAATCCTATTAATAGGCTTCCGGTAGGTAAAGTGTTAATAACAAATGTTTAATATTCTCGGCGCTACTGTTCGATCAATACACTACTACGGTTTGATCGAACCGTAGCGCCGAGAACATTAAACATTTGTTATTAACAATAATACTGTTACGTCGGCACGAGATGAAGTTGCCTCTCCCTGTGGTGTTATGAAGATATCGCAGAGATCGAGAGAAGTTGGCTGTCAGATCGATATTGCGGTATCCGGACAACGAGGTTATTGATAAGAAGAAAGGAGAGATCAGATCCTCTCGATCCATTGAAACGAGAACACACAATTATCTTCTTTTAACTGTTAACTGTTCTATATTTAATATATATTTGCTATTGTTTATAATAATGTGTTCACCGGCAAGACAGCGCCGAAGCTACGTAACAATATAAGAGATATAAGAGACATATTTGACATAAAAATCGAAAGGTAAAAGACCTGGTATTGTCGGCTGCAGTTTCGACGAACTTGCTGGCTAGCTAGGGTTGCAGGAAAGGGATGGAAAAAGTTGGCGGAGCAGATTGTCCGGTCGTGGCGCGTGGTGATCGAAGTTCGAGGTGGCTGATAACCGTGTGTCGCGTCGCCGGATTTATTCCGGTCGACGTCGATGTCCGGATTCCGCGTTACTTCTGTAACACACGAAGTTGTAAGTCGGGAATTGGATCGGGCCCATCGCTAGCCCAGGGCTAAGATTGTTGCGCATGGGCAGAGAGCAGCTCGCCGGGTCGATGTTGGCCGGGGCTGGCTGACTGGCTGCCGGCAGCTACCCGAGGATGCTCTCCCCTTTCTCTTCTCCTCTATCTTCCCACCCTTCTGCCCTCTGTCCTCCCCCAGTCCCGCTGCCAACCCTCCTCTGTCTCGGTTTCGCTTCCTCTTCCCTCCAAAATTCTTGCCCGTTCGTCCTCGTCGGCTTCGTTTCGCGCGCTCGCTTCCGCTCCCGCAGCTTTTGTAGCAGCGTATCCGCAGTCGCCCGGCGGCCTCCCCATTCTTACGAATCATTTTTCGAAAAATCCTCTCGCCCCGCCCCGCCTCGCGCACCGTTTCGTCGCGCTGCCCGGTTTTCGGCGACTTCCTCGCCCGCATTTCTCGTTTTTACCACGTTTTTACTCGACAATCCTGAACAGAGACGTCCTTCGGCTCGGCTCCTTTGTGGCCGGTCCAAAGGGACGCCATTTTGCTGCGAGCCGACCGTTGGCCACAAGGTCGCCAAAGGATCCGACGCGGCGCGACGCCCTTTCGATCGGAAACCAAGCAACGAGACTCTTACAGTTGTTCAAAAGAACCGGAGCCGTCTGGCCGAGCCTCTAACGAAAACTTTTGCGGAAACGACGACGATAGTAGCTGCGCGCCGAGACTTTCCTGTCTTTTTCCCCTTTCTTTTTTCGCCGTCGCTAAGCATAATGCAAGTCTGCTTCATAATTAATCACTGCAAACGCGGATGCGACGGTCTACGTTAAAAGAAATTCGTCGCGTGATCTCCGTACTAAAATCCCGTTGACCGTGGACGCACTGTGTGGCGTAACGAACTGAACAGCGGGTATGTACAGTCGCGTCCGCCATTTTGAAGCGTCCGCGAAACGCCGCACATACTTCCGCGCGTTGGGTGCATCGGGTGCAGGAGGGCGCGCACACAAAGCGCAAGGGCGTAGGCTGGCGCCGGGCCAAAACTCTATGAAATTACCCTCGGGGAAAAACGACGTCGCGTCGCAAACCATCGAGACGATAAAGCGTAGCCCGTTGTCCCGTCTGGCCATCGCTCCGAATTCGTTCCGGTACCGCGTTTTAGCCGCGGCGACGCTAATGAGCGCGTTATCGCCTCGAAAAAAAACCTCCGACCAACTAACGCGTTAAGCGTCGAATATCAGTCCAGAAACTCCCTACGAACTCGAAGCGATTCGATTGATGAAACCGACAGTAGAAAGTGAACATTTATTACTGGACTGCGGACTTCTATGCGCAATTGAAATTGTCTACATTTATTGCAAGATACAGATGATACATGTACATTTATTAATTTAATACGCCCGAAATAATACAAGGGCAATTTTTTTGACTGTTTTCATTATTTTAAATTTGATCTACTCATTTTCGTCATAAATGCATAAAGATCCACAGTCTATTTATTACGGAGGATGTTACTTTAATTCTTTCGCGTTCTGAACATGTTAATAAAATCTAATCCTGAGCAAGGATGAGTGGTAACCAAAGCATGTTGGTTGAAAATGCAGTTTTAGATGAGCATGGATAAAACATGTTCATTCGTCTCTCATTCCTTTATTTCGCTCACACAATACACACACGTATCTAGACGTTCCGCGGCTACATTCAAGAAAAACATTCCTGGCCGCAGTTCCCAAAAAACCGGGTAAACCAATCATGAAGTTACTAATTGACTTTCGTGCATGCAATCTTTGCTTGCTTCATTCAAAAGCAAGTAATTGATCAAGAGTAGAAGTAAAAATAATTCCGGCCAGCTGAATCTCGTGTTGTACCACTGCGAGGGGCAGCGTGGAGCAAACTGGAAAATTAACAGGCATATAAAACACCGGAGCGTCGAGTTTCCTAGTTTTTCTGGTCCGAGCGAGACCCTTTGGGGGGGAGTAGGAGGTCGGCGAACGTTCTTCTCCCACCCCCGCAAGGGGTACCATATGAACGGTAGTTGCGTAGCCAGCATTCGAATACACATAAGTGGTCGAGTACACACAAGTCGACGTGGAAATGAAATAGCAAGCGAAGTGCGGAAAAAGGAACACATCGACATCCCCCTCCGCGAGGAGGGGCACGAGGTGCACGAGGCGCACGAGGGGGGCGGTAGGCGAGCGAAACGAGGCAAAGTGGAGCGAAGTTAGCATCGCGCGTCTGACCACCAGCGTATTTCACTAAAAGTTATCATTTTTCGTTGCCCAGTTAGCCCTCTCCTACCAAAACCCGGTGTGCAGCCCCCCTCTTCGACCCCTTTCCTCGCCCTGATTCGCCGACCGTATTTCTTTCGCGTCTCGCACCCTCTCCAATCCCCTCCGGCCCTGTCTATTCTTCCGGTTTTCTCTATTTCGACTTCTATCTCTCCTCTGTCTCCATTTTTCACCCCTCTTGTTTTATACGATATTCGTCTACTTCTCCTCCCTCTCTCTCCCTCTCTCCCATTCAGTCTATCTTCGATCGACGCAGATCCTCGATCGGGCCCTCTTCATCATTGGGAACCCTCCTCCTTTTTCGGCTATGTCTACTCCTCCAGTTTTCCCCGTTTCAACCTCTATCTCTCCTCTTGTCTCCATTTTTCACCCCTCTCGTTCCATACGATTTTCGTCTGCTTCTCCTCCCTCTTTGTTCTACGCAGATTGGGTTCGATTCTCGATTAACCTTCCTTCTCTCTTTATCATCGGGAACCCTTCTCCTCCTTCAGCTGTGTCTACTCTCGGTTTCGACTTTTATCTTTTCCTCTTGTCACATTTTTCACCCCACTTGTTTTACTCGATCTTCGTCTACTTCAAACTACCACCCTACTATAGCCGTTTGTTTAACTATCATCGTTCTACCTACTTCATCCCTGACTATACTCTCTACCCTTCCTCATCATTGAATACTTTTTTTTCCTCCTTCGACAAATTCTTCCAGTTCTTCGCCTTCTATTATATTTTCTCTCGTCTCCATTCTCGATTGAGCTTCCTCCCCTCTTTATTATCGGGAACCTTCTCTACCTTAAGTTGTGTCTACTCTTCCGGTTTCGATTTTTATCTTTCTTCTACTTCAAACTACCACCCTTCTCTATCCTTTTGTTTAACTATCATCGTTCTACCTACTTCATTCCTGACTATGCTCTCTACCCTTCCCCATCATTGAAACCAGTTTTCCGCCTTCTACTTCCATCTTTTCTCTCGTCTCCATTTTTTTTACTGTCTCGTTTCATACAATTTTCTTCTACTTCTCGTCCCTACCTCTTTCCGTCTGTCTAGCTGTCTTCGTTCTACGTGGATTCGTTCTCAGCAAAATTCTCCGTCTCTCTGTCCATCCCCCTCGCTCGCTGCTAACCCTCCTGCTCCCTCTGTTCCTCGCGGTCCTCTCTTTCTCGCCGATCCTCGGCCCGGCCGGTGACTTCTCTTTCGCACCCTCTGTCATCCGTTTTCCCCTCTATACATCGTTCTCGCTGCCGACACGCCGATTGGACGAGAGCTCGCGAAAGTTCCAGGTATCCCGGAGGACCGCCCACGCCGGTCCTCCTGCCGCCACCGACGCGACGTCGACGCCGACGCCGGGAAAGTTTCGTCATTCAGCGTGCAGGACAGGCAATCCGACGGTGCTGATGCGGCGGGGTATCTTCTCTCTCTCTCTCTCTCTCTCTCTCTCTCTCTCTCTCTCTCTCTCTCTCTTTCTCTCTCTCCCTCTCTCTCTGTATACTTTCAGAATTGCTCGGTCCCTATTCAGAAATCGCGGTACATTCCCCTCCCCGCTACTCCGATCGCCAGTAATTAAAGCGGCAAGGTGAAGTCGCCGTCAACACATGCGAACTTTGAACTTCCGCTGTCGGTTTCGTGGCAAGATGTCTTCCGGTGGCAATGAACGACCTAGTAACATGTTTGCACAGCGCGTAGACGTGCATCCCGTGGATCACTCTGGTCCGAGATTTATGTACGTTGCCGTTCCAACTCTTGAAATTAATTTTCGACTTTGGATGAAGTTCTGGTGGACTTTGCTGCAGCTTCGGAAACAGATCACACGAGGAACGCTTAATAAAATTTGACGAGTTTCTTGAGGCTGGTTTGCCGGGTTAACTCAAGGTTGAGGATCATGTACCACGAAGACTTTGTACCTTGACATTAATCTTAGACTTTGTCTGGATTGACGTATATACTTTTATGAATTACATTGTTATATTAACACTCGTCCGGTCTGCGTGTAAATTCGACAAAGGTTTCCTCAAATAAGTTACACTGTTCCGTTAGTTGTAGGCCGGAAACTCATATTTTTATACTTTTATATTTTTGAAAAATGTATGGTACATGGGTAAATTTTCATTTAGCATTTAGTATGAACTAACTAAGTCACTCTCAATAACGTCGTCTAATAGTTTCATTTATGATTGCAATATCAAAGAAAATTTCTATGCTTTGTTTGGTACAGCAGAATTATTGAAAATCCTATTAATAGCCAGATCGTGAAATTTTTATTTATTTATTTTCCAAATATTTTTGGATAGAAACTGATATTTTTACGTAACTTCTTTATTTTATTAATTTTTTCATTTCACGTAATTTGATTTATATTTCATTTATTTATGTAATGAATAATATTAACCTCGCGAATCGGATTCAAAACAGGCGGCAGGTCGTAGTTTGCCGACCCCTGTTTTAATGCAAAACGGATAACCGAAAAGACTATGATGTAAATATTTACCCTCGTACGTCCCTCATTTTACGAATTCAATCTGTCCCTCGGTGTCAAATTGACACAGTAGTAAAAGATCGATGACATAACAAGATAAACAGTTATTTTTCGATGTTTTTCATTCGAATTGATGAGTTAACAGTTCCATCTATTATGTTTCCCGATTGTGTGTATCGCATTAAAAAAATAAAAGTCACGAAGCTTCAGGCAAAATCTACAAGTAACAGAACATTACAACTTATATCAGGAAAATTGTGTCAAATTGACACGAGGGACGGATGAGGGTTAAGATGGTAGTCTCGGTAATGCAAAGATGGGGTTCTTCAGTAGTCAAAAGCGTTAGATAAAATATCAATATAGACTCTAGACCGCTGTCTCCCTGAAAAGTCCTATTTTTACATTTACGAGGCGTAACTTTCATTTTCATCCGACACATGGTCAACAAGTGTTTGAAATATTAAGTCTAAATTAAATTTGTTACTAAGCAAGTAAGTTTGTACCAACAAACCATTGGTTTCGGTTTCTGTATTTTTCTCTTTTGTTTCTCTTTTTGCTTTTTAACACGGAAATATATATTCTCATATTAATTTTTACAGACGCAATTATATTCTTGAAGATGGTCTTAACCTAGACCGAAACGTCAAATTATTAATTTGTAAAACTGCTTAGGAAAATAGTAACATAGTGTGGGAATCAACATATCGGGAGGGCCACCAATCGACCGAGTCATTGCCCTCACACCGCCAAAAATCCTCGCGCGTCCAAACGTCTAATAACACGTTCCCAAATATTGTAAACAGTCGAGGACCAGGGTGATGAACTGGCAAGTAAATACAAGCCAGTGTCATCACCCGTACTTCGACTAGGTCGCGGGAAAAACCATATAGGTGTGCCGAAACGCACCTGTGTGCACGACAATAAAGTTAGACCGCGGAAGACGACGAGGGCTTTTTCCTAAAAACGTTATACGGAACGCGATACGAGTTACGATACGAGAAACGAACGCAATCACGACTTACGGCTACGACACACGGTTAACGATTACGATTTACGGATTAACGAATACGGACACACTTATTGTATCACACTTGTACTTGTATCTTTGTAGTTTTAGTCGCGGTATTCTAAATAAAAGGCAGATATTTTATACTCAAAAATCCTGTTCCTACAATAGGATCGAACCTGTGCGCCGAAATTACAATTTCTATGTAATTTTATTATTATTATTATTTATTATTATAGACGGACTGAAGCCCTTTTACATAAGTGTTTACAATATCAAAGAAACGAAAAAAGAAAAGAGAAAGATACAATACTGCTCGTGTAACAACAAAGAAGGGACATGCACAAAAGAAAAATTTAATAATGGTACAATCGATATGGTATTATCATATAATCCTGCGTAGTTGCATTTGAAAATTTTGTAAAGAATCACTGAACAAAATCAATACGATTATATATAGTGCATGATTTTTAATTTTCATTATTCGAAAGCATAAAGCTGCGCATATGGCTATTTTCATAAAGCTGCGAGAGCTATATCGATTATTTCATCGATCTTTTAGCATCGTGTCAGTTTATCACCTAGGTACCGATTCAGTTCGTGAAACGAGGAACGGATGAAGGTTAAACTTGTATTTTAATATTACCGTGTACATAGAATTGTCAACCCTAACCGGGAACACATTTTTCTCCACGTTCGGCGGCGCTTCGCCTCGTTAACCGTTAATCAATAGGAAATCGGTGATCGTTATTGGTAAATAAGTTAAGGGGATCGGCGAGGGGTTAGGCAGCTGTCGAAAGAAGTTGAAGGCAACGCGAGAGATCCGTGTAATTAGCCCGGCGGAACGTATTTAACCGGAGCTTATCCCGGCTAGTATAAAGTTTCGGTTAAAAAACTTCCATTAAATCCACCGTCTAAGATATAGAGGTATTACGGAGAGGGTGGCTCGTTTAATTTATCACCTACTTAAAGTCGAACGGACGGGCCCGATGCCGGCGCACAGTACGGCGCGGTTCTTTTTCACTCGGGTTTCAAGCTTCTCGCAGCCAATTGCGCCTTGCTCCGGCTACGGACTGGAATTTTACGAGTGGTTCGTAAAAATAAAAAGGAACCCGATACATCTCAGCCTTGTTAAACACCGTGGTACACGGCCACTGTCGAGTCTTCCTCTAATCTCCGCTACCCGGTCCAACTAATCATGAAATCGTGAATCTCGACAGCTCATCCTTTTACTTTCGACGATCTCCTAGCGATTCGTCTCTCTCACCAGCTGAGTAATTAAATCAAAATCATCGTTCAATTCCCCTCGATATTCTTGCGAAATGATCAAGTCTGATATTTCTTGCAACACTTCTGTTCCATGAACGTGATCGTCTTCTTATCGTATCTAAATTAACAATTTCTTAGTGCTACACTGCATATTTTACAACGCCTGATTTTTTATATTTTATGAATGAATTGTTAAATTTGGTATTTAGGATTTATCTAACAATAACTTCCCTCTCTGCGCCGCTACCCCTTACACCTGGCTTCTCCTATTCTTCGACCATCAATAAAGAAATGGTCTTGTCGAAGGTAGACGTTGAACACGTTTTTTACCCTTAGTTATTGCTTTATTTCATAGCCTCGTAGAATTATCAACAGAAATTGGTATAACGGCTCATACAATAGTTAAATGTTTAGTAATTAATAAACAATATTTTGGAACAATGGTACAGCAATTTTTAATTAATTAATTAATAAGGATTAACCTGTACTATCGGTGGTACACGCGGCACAGAACGTGCGAAGTAAATCTGGCAATTATTGCGAACAGTTCTAAGGTAGAAACAGACGATTTTCGGTCTCGAAAGCTTCGTGGGGGGGATCGAACTGTCGACAGAAACGGTGGATCCAGAAGCCCGTTTCGAGATACCGTTCAGATTCCGCGTTATCAATTTAATCGTCCGTTAGGAGCGGCGTTGAACGATAATCACGGCGGACTACTACCGGCTGGCCCGGCAGCAATAAAGTGCAACACAATGTGCTCTGGTCCGATGGCGAACAAGGATAAGGGGCGTTGCTATCGAGCCTAACGAGGCTCGATGTCTCAATTTCCGTAAGAACGTGCGCCTCGCAACGGGGGGTGACCAGCGCGAAGGGGAACCACCGGCTGACTGGGGATGATACGGGCCTGATAAGGCGCTAAAATAATATACAACCATGACCTGTCCGGAATCTCCTCGACAACCGTGATCCCCGTCCCACGTTTCGCCAAACGAACGCGGTCGTTAGCGTCCCGTGCGGGGATAATCGCTGGGGGATCGAAAGCAATCGGCAAACACCGAATAATAAGATGTGAGGGAGCCTAAGGGTTGAAATAACCATCGCCAAAAACGAACGCTAGATTTCTTTTTCATTAGGAAGCTCTGGCAGCGAAAATAGTTCTTATTAGAAGGTTGAAAACGCTCATTTAAAAGTAGCCGGTACAGGTTGCTTTATGAAAGTAACAAAATTAAATTGATTATGACTGTTAACCCTTAGCACTCGAGTGGCGCCTCTGAGGCGTCACTAATAATTGCTGTACTATTATTTAAAATATTGTTTACATTATTAGATATGTCGGTATCTAACCAATTACTAAACATTTATATATTATTGTATTGAATGAGGTGTTATATCAATTAAATATCAGTAAAATTTAAAAAATCATAGAGAATGGAAATATTCTTGGCCAGAAGAAACGTTTGATTTTTCAGTTGAAACATCTCCGAGTGCAAAGAGTTAATTATATTAATTTACCACGAAAGCATCTTTGCAATGTATATGTATAACTGTGAAATAAAGAATCTGGAATCAGTTACTTGAGTTCGCAGTAGTGTCAGAGAAGAATAGTGAGGCAAGTGTAAGGCTATATCATTCGCAAATCCCCGTCGCCAAAGTAGATTGCGTATTTGTATGAATTTATCAAGAAATTAGCTGTGTGAAGTATAAAACAGAAAACGATTAGAAAAATTAATAGAATATTGTAATATTATGTTTAATGCAATAACATCGTTGAGGAATCAATTTATATTTTACTCCTGCTTCCCACAGTCGATGCAGAACATTTTTATTTTGCATAAAGATTCGCAGTGTAGAAATAAACAATACCGGACAACTAACGGAAAACTTGTTTCCGCATAACCGGTCTAAATCGAATGGGAATTTAAAGAATATAAAGACGCAACGAAACGATCGACCCGCCGGAAAATCTGCGAGGAGGAGGTCGATTCTTTGGACAAAGCTCGTCTTCCCCCTGACCAAGTAGATAAATGAATATACGAAAAATAGTATAAACGCGACGTTCCCCAGTCACGCGGCAAATTATTAGATTCCTCGTTGGATCCTGATTGCGTAGTCTTGCTCCCCGTCCAACGGGATTGTTTCTTGATGCTATCTCCGATTCTCCAGTTTGTTAGGGGGATTTATTTGATTGAATATCGACTGCTCGGCCGGCCGACTGCTCCCCGTAACGAGAGTGTATATCGATATCGGCCGTATCGCACCCGTCCACGGGGACCAGACCCCCATCAATTGCGTCCGGGGTCCTGCGTGGATCTTAATCCTGATCGACGTCACGTCGACCCAGTCACGTTCCAATTTTTCCCGGGAAAGACTCGCGGGCCAAATCCCGGAAACTCTGCTGCTTCGAAAACCTGATCTGGGACGCAATCTTCGACTCGGCGGTTCCCAACTTTGCGGCCGTACACATTCCACGGAATCCGTTTGTTACTAGTACGTTGCACAGAGCGGCGGTTTAGTCAGTCCGTTTACGCTAACTAAATCAATTTTACATTTAAAGAGATCAAATTAACATTTACCAGTGTCACGACCGGTGGTTCGATATGAGTTTCCATATCAGGGTCGCTCTGCTCGTTACATTATTTGCTTTTCGTTCTTCCACGGCTCTCGTTGGTCGAGAAACGCAATGGAAATTCGGTTACAAGCCTCCAAAAGATCAAGAAACAATTCGCAGTCCCACAGTGGTGAGTTCGACCGATATCGTGGCCAAGAGAAAATAAGTGGCGGTTTAGTCAGTCCGTTTACGCTAACTAAATCAATTTTACATTTAAAGAGATCAAATTAATATTTACCAGTGTCACGACCGGTGGTTCAGCCATTAATAATAATTGATTAAATCAATCGTGTATAATATACGATGATTCAATATTAATTAGTATTTAAAACATTTGATATTTTATATTCCTTGCAACATTGATAGAGCAAATACAAAAAGAAATTCAGCAAATATATGATATACATGATTGATTTTATCAATTATTATTAACGGCTGAACCACCGGACGTGACACCCGAAAAAAGCCCTTTCTTGCACACGAAATCTAATCTCAATTTTAATGGTTGTAATAACTGCGATAGTGTCGCATTAATTATTGACGTTGATTCACTTACATGGATGAACGATTTTGCACTGAACTTATATGAACCTGACGGTTTTCATTTTTCTTGAATAGAGTGTAGATGCTTCTCTGTTCAAAACTACGATCAATGTTATTGACGCACTATTTCGATCAATTGCAGACAATAAGCAATATTTTGCATGTGATATTTTGCGCTTATTGTCTGCAATTGATCGAAACAGTGCGCCAATAACATTAATTGTAGAGTGTAGATGCTTGTAAACAACACACAAGTGGATCTAACAATTCGATCTCTCGCTGGAACAAAGCAGTGACATCTCGGATCAACTTATAACAGGTTAATGTAAAAGGGGAGACGTCTGTTCAAAGGTAGCGGATATAATATTGCATACAAATTGATTGGAGCTTCGCGAATGGAGTGCAATGGTGGATTTTTTGGAAGCACGTAAAAACGTTCGATGTCGCGGCGCTGGAGGCGAAGAGATATTGGTGGGTGACGGGTGGACGGACCCCGCGGGTCGTATAATGAGACCCGATAGGAATCTAAATCCGAGCTTACGAGATAAACAGTCTATTAGGGGCTGCAGCAACCCCCGGCGAAACTTGGGTCGGCGTATAACGACCAGATCAAAGGTATCGAATTGACGAGGAACCCTCGCGACTACCGCATCCTGGGTTTATAAACCGTCTTCGTCGCGCAGGATCAGACCCGTGCACAAAGCGACCCGTTTCCCACGGAAAGTTCGCGATTTCCATTAAACCCGACCGCCATTCTCGGCGTCTCGAAGGCTCGCGTCTTGCTGCGCCGCGCACCGTGCCCGGCTGTGTAATTATTTTTCCCCGTTTCCAATCAACCGAACGGCTCCCTTGACTTTTTGGTCGTCGAAAGTTTACCCGGGCTAATAAAGCGCACCGCTAATTACCAGCCGTACCAGCCACGCGTTCTCCTCATTCATCCCGTAATTAATGTCGAAGTATATCACGACTTGCAGCCGTCGCGTCAGTAATTTTGCTAACGGAACAGCCGGCAGGCTCTCGCGAGATCCCTTCCACGGAAAAACGAACACCGGAAACGGTCAGTTGGTTGTCGGCTTTCTCTTCTGTCTGCCTTCGAGAACTGCCTTGCATCACCAAGTAAGATCAATTATTTTCGAGAGAGAGAGTAACTCTCAAAGCAAACGTATATATAACCAGCTGACCTGACAGACGTTATTCTGTTCAAATTTCAATAAATTCTGATTGTTTTGTGAATTTGTGAAAAGCTATTGGATATGCGTAAACAAAATAAGAATGGGGAAAAAAACATTTTTTCTGAATGATCATTGTATCTACGTATTAACGATTGTGACCATGGATTTATTTCTGCCCGAATTTTTCATTTCTCCGGGCAACTTTTTTTTTTAAATTAGCCAAATCGGTCCAGCCGTTCTCAAGTGATGCGCTTACCAACGAATAGCATTTTATTTTATTTATTTATAGAAGATAGATATACATAGATATAGACTGCGGATCTTTATGCAAAATAAACAATGTTCGCATTAATTGCAGTACACAGGAGTAAAAAAAGAATGATATTCTTCTTTTAATTATCCTATTAAGCTGTAACACATTAATTAATTATTAATTAATTAAGACACTTGTTCAAATAGAACCACAATTAACGGGATTATATAAGGATTACGAAAATAGAAATATCGTGGAAAGAGGATGTTCACGCTTTATTACACTCGTGTCAACGGCTAACAACCAATAGCTACTGACAATGAGACGCGTCTCATAAGTCCCCTCGGAGACACCTGCATCCTCAAAAAACGTAAACAAACGCTCTCGCCCAGTCCTCTGAATTCGGGGAAATACATACACAAAACACGCGCTCGTCGTTCAACCCTTCAAGTAACACGCAATTCAACAACATTCATGTCCTTAAATATTTTTAATATGTCCATTGCTTCAAATTATACGTACCCATTTTTGTCATAAATATATAAAATCCGCAGTCTAGTACTGTATAATAAAGCTGTTAAGTTTGTTACTTTTTTCACGCATATAAGCCCCTTTCCCAATAAGGTCCACTCCCACCCGTGGAGAAAAATAAGCAGCCATTTTACTATTAGACTGAAGCTCTTTTATATAAGTGTTTACAATTTAAAAAAAAGGAAAAGATATTCGTATCGCCATTTGAATTCCATCGATAGACTTGTTACTGTACACTGCACTATGTATAGTATCTTTGAAACAATGATTTCTCATCTTACCCGAGCCGTCCTTCTTACCCCAGCTTCCCTACAGCAAAAATAGGTGGACTATTGTGACAGGACCATTTATGTAACGATTTTGGACGAGCGGTACGATTCAACATGGCTTCCACGTATTTATATTCCTCGTGCGGCGAATATATTTCAGAGTTGAAACGCGAATTTTCGACGAGAACCGTCATTTAAAAATTACATTTTTCCTCGACAGCGAAATGGAATGTTTTTTCCTCGTCTGATCGGATTAAAGATTCCACGCTGGCAGCGTGTACACACACACTGTCATGTCGGGCCGATTAACTCGCTTCCTATTTTTCTATTGTCTTTTTGATCGCCCCTCTTCGCCCCCTCGACAAAACTGTGCCAAGAGTCGAAGATTGGAAAGTCGGTGAATATCTTCGACGTCTTCGATATTCCGCTCAAGGCTACTGTATACGTGGCCTGATTCCGCCCATTTCGAGATGTTCTTTGGAACCGACACCCAGACTTTTGTCTACAAAGGAATCGATACAGAGCGATACCTTGAACCGACGATATGAGTTTCCATATCAGGGTCGCTCTGCTCGTTACATTATTTGCTTTTCTTCTTCTGAGGCTCTCGTTGGTCGAGAAACGCAATGGAAATTCGGCTACGGGCCTCCAAAAGATCAAGAAACAATTCGCAGACCCACAGTGGTGAGTTCGACCGATATCGTGGCCAAGAGAAAATAAATGTTTTTCCCTAGTTTACAAATTTTGTGTAGTAGTGCTTTGTTTATAAAGTGCCAGAGCACGTTTGTTTTTGTTACAGCCAATATTTATTTATTTATTTTACGTCGCTTCCGACTCTTATCTAAGGTTATTTCGCGACGGGATCTACAGTTTATTAAGATAGGTTCCAAACCACCTTGGGCACCACAGTACCATATGGCACAAAATATTTCCAGTGGTGCCGGAAATACGCAAGTTCAAAGTTGGTAGTTCAACAATAATTGAAATTATCTTTACGATTTATTATTACGCTGTAACGCTAATTAATTATTCTTGCTATTGTCGGGCATGTCCTAATTTAATGTAATATTCTGACTTCATTGTTTTATTTCACATCTTAAAGCTTTGGCAGATGATCAAGAGAAGTCTGATCCATTTCATTAATAAAAAAGTTGATGATCAATCAAGATCAAGTGTTCATTTCTTTTCGGAACAGAAAAACAAGTGTATGTTTAATTTATGCACCTGCGATCTAATGCGACCTTACGAATTGATTATGAGAAAATGTAATTTAAAACAGCGACACTAGTAGGATTTAACAATACTGTTACATTATTATTATTTATTATTATTTATTATAGACAACAAAGAAGGGACATGCACAAAAACTAATGGTACAAACGATATGGTATTATCCTATAATCCTGCGTAGTTGCTTTTTAAAATTTTGTAAAGACCCAATAAAAAAAAATCAATACGATTATAGATAGTGCTTGCGTCTGTAATAATGCGATTCATTGGATTAATTAATCCATAAATAGATCTTGCTTTAAGTGTTTGAAATCCAGCTCTAGTTCTCAATACACGTTCGGCTACATAGAAATTGATTTGCGCAAGTAGAGAGGGTCAATCAAAATGATTATTAATTAAATTAAAAATAAAGCTCTGGTCGGATACTATTCTTTGATCAGACAATGTTTCTAGATTCATTGTAGTTAATACTGTGGAGTAATCACGATCAAAGAATGACATAGGATTTTTTAGCGTATATCAACAAAACCTGAGAAAATGCTGCATTCTCTCGAGCATGATTTCCTATTATATTTTCAACCTGTTAAACGTATTCAAAGAGAAGATAAACTTGTATGGCGCTGCAGTTCGTTGCAATTCCCGGATTTTTACGGGACAGACGCATCAAAGAGGCCGGATTTTTAAGGGACAGACGCACCATAGAGTTTCCCGGTCTTGATCGAAATTGTTCCCACGGCTTTCGAATTTAATTTCCCTCCGTCGAAGCGCGTTATCCTCGGAGTAGCAATCCGTGAAGACGGATCTCCTCCGGGTTAATGTGTTTAAATGCTCGAGAGGCGGAGACGACGCGACGCGCCGCGTCGGCTTTAGAAATGTTTGCCAACGGGACTTCAGCTCCACCGGAAGATCGATTAATAATTTCCCCGGTAAGTCGGCTAGCTCGCCGTGCAAGAAAACTTCTTCATTAACCGAACCGGCGCGGCGCGTGGCTCGTATCAAAGCCAACAGCTCGGAGTCTGCTCGCGCAATAATTCCGCTCGCAAATTACTGTTCCGAGGACAGTTTGCTGCGTTACAGCCCGGCAGATCAACGCTGACCATTATACGTAAACGTCCCGTTAAAACTCTGCGAACTAATCGCGTTAAAAACTTCAACGTCTTCCGTTTCGTTCGAAAAGCACAACTGGGTTAGTTGTTTGTTATCGCTCTATTACGTTTCACGTTGTATAGCAAATTAAGTAGACAATATCGAAGACTCTGAGCATGTTGGTTCCAAGTGGAAACATTGCTCTTATGAATTTTTATTCATATGTATAAAGTTCCTATACAGGAATGGTCATTAAATGCAATAAATAACATTTTCTAATTAAATTTGATTATCTATTCCATGACCACACTCTAAATAGACTAACAGCCATATATATTTTCTTCAATTTATCATAAAAATTCGCGCAACAGGGCGCTAACACATTCGCATTAGGAGACAAGAACTTTCGTTTTTAAAAAGTCAAACGTAAATGAGAATTCACTGATCACTTCTCACTGACTGAAACTAATAAAAAACGTGGTGATTTCTTTAGATTACTAAAATACCCCGATTTCTATGAAAACAGTATGTTACATTTTGTAAATCAAAAATACGCGAGGACGATTTGTTTAGAAACTCCGGTGCCTTCTTTCAGTAGTGAAAGCTTTGCTAAAGTAATTTGTGCATCACATTTGCCGCGCAAAAGCTGGGTAGAACTGCACAGTGGCGTATCGCGAAGTTTTCCAGGGTTCCCTAGTGAAGATTTCGCTGGGAAGCGATCGGAGTCTCGACGAGCAGCCCCTCCTTCGAACTCTCGTAAGCTCGGCGGTCGTCGGATGCTAATTCCGTCGTTAATAATAATCATTATCAGCGGGCTGTGGCTCGTCGTTCTCCCGAGGGCTCGAAATTTGCACGCGCATTAATCCCATTTCGTTTAAGGGCTCGTCAATCATATCCACCCTCTGCGGGCCGGCGCAGCGTTCCGGTGCACGTGCGCACGTGTGCGTGTACGTGCACGCATTCATACAATCGTCGGAGATGCCGGGTGTACCAATGAACTGGGACTTGAGCTTAATGGTGTTTTGAGTGGGCACCGTGCACTCAAAATTGGTTCTTCACCGAGCAAGAGACTCGAGGGTCCGTCTGACAGTTTCCACATTGGATCCGGCGAATTAAATCCCCATCGATTGCTTATTGTTTAATCTTCAACCCTTGCGTCAACACCCGAAATTTTCTGCGACCGTCGCACAGTGGGGCAGATTGTCCAAAAAGCTGGCCAAAATTCAATTTCTGTACAATTTACCATCAGTCAATAATAGCAGTTGCTTTTCGTACCTAAGTGGTTTGCGAATCAAGATACAACCGTTTTTTTTCTATATAGTTTACTTTAAAGTGGTCGTATTTTCTGCCGTTGCTATTGTAAATTGCTCTAAGAAATACTGTCGCAGTTTTTGTATGAGTAAAAATATACAAAGATTGTGGTATGGATTCTATCAGAACCAGGTATGTTGCTGACTCCTACACATTTAGTTACAATAACTATGTTTAATTTAGGGAGCTATAGCTCATAGAAGTGCTAGAGATATATGTTGCTAGTTTGAGTATTGTATATGCATATAGTAAGCATTTTGTTATACTTCTAAGCTCTTCTAAGTCCTCAAATACAATTCAAACTGAAGTATATTTATCGTAGAAGATAATCCATAAAAAATGTAGCCGCGGAAAACCGCGGATGTATATTTTATAACTTTTTTTCTATAGCAAGTGGTATTTTTCGAAATATATAAAAATGCAATTATTGTTGGGTGTCTCTTCCACGACCTTCAGATGTCACAGTTATAACTCGAAGGCATATATTCAATTTAATTGTCGAGTCAAAGAAGTGAAATTTTAGAAAAAAAAACTGGAATATATGCAAAAATATCTTCTTGATAAGTATTGTTTGGACAAAGAACAACGAAAAGATTTGAAGCATATTCTATCAATTTATTGCATGTAAATACTGTTTTAATCTAACAATACACCTGATATGTTCAAACAAAAGGAAAAATGTAATTTTGTAACAAAAGAACACCAGTGGACTTGTTTTCAACTATAAAATAATTTTGGCCAGCTTTTTGGTCAATCTGCCCCACTGTGCGTCGCGTCGACCCCGCACGCCTCGTGGTTTCACCGTTTTACACGAAACAAATTGTTTAGTCCAATAAATTTTCAGAATAATTCCGTTCTATATACTTTCTTCATTTTATGCTCATACAATACTTCCATTTCATCATCATCCATTTTTGTTGAATTATCGTTGAATCGTGCAGCTGTACGTATTTAACCCATTGCACTCGAAGCTATTATTTTAACTTGAGAATTATTTCCTCCGACCTAGAACATTTCCTTTCCCTATGATTTTTGCAATTTTATAGATATGAAATAATTGATATAATACCGCGTACAAAATACCTAAACGTTTAGTAATTTGTTAGGTCCCATCATATTTAACGATGTAGACAATATTTTGATGAATGGTTAAGGGGTAGTACATTCACATTTTACAGTATCTAGAAAATGGACGAACTTTGCACCCCGATGGTGTAAACGTGCTTTCAGAAATTCTCTGTGTAACATCAAGATTCTCAGCTTGTTTTTCAACAGCTCCTGGAAGTTAAGACTATTATGCAGCGGATATATTAATTCCGCAGCTAATCAACGCCATTTTGGAACGAACGGAGCCGTGTAGCTCTTGAAACGGAGCCTATCTATCTGGACTCTTGGCACGAAATTCTAGAAAAGATTCGTTAGTGTACGTTTTGCACGAAGGTTCTCGGGTTGTTTTTGCGGAACTTATTAAAGTTGGGTCAATAAGCTTAGCTCAATTAACCCGGCTTGTTTTGAAGAAGCTTATTGAGTTTCGCGCAGCGAGCGCAATAAAGAAGCGGCGCGGCGCGAGGAGGGTGTGCAAGTGTATAAAACTGTATCGTAAGCGAATAGATTTGTCCGGGGTTTCGGAATGAGTTGAGAAATCGTCGAGAACGTTGAATTTTCTCCCATAAAACGCTCCCCCGGGGGTAAGAGAGTAGATCACCCTGTATAGAGGGTGGAATCCGTTTCTCGGATTTTACGAGGTCCCGCTCGAGATCTTTCTCTTTTTACTTTCACCGTGCTCTGTCCTCTCTCTCCTCTCCTCTCTCTCTCTCTCTCTCTCTCTCTCTCTCTCTCTCTCTCTCTCTCTCTCTCTCGTTCTTCCTCTCGCCAACACTTCCACCCCGTCTCACTTATTCAGACGTTTGACGGAACTTAGAATATAAACGACCTGAAACCAGCCACCCTATCGGTACGTCAGCTTCAACAGGGGGTAAGGGATGATAGATCGACTTTTTCGACGGCGAGGGTGTAAATATGCGGTCTCTGAAAGATAGGCTGATGAGACGGTTCCCGTTCGAAAGCCCGGAAACCGCAGTCCTTTTCACTCCCGATGGAAAAGCTTCACCTGTCACCGACCCCGTGCGTCTGCATGCTTCCAGTCTCGTCGAAGAAATTTCTTACCCCTTACCCTACGGTCTCTTTTCACAGCCACGGTGATTAGAACGTCTATGACGCTTGTCATTTCCTACGACAGTGCGAAGAATATTTATCTGCAAACGAACAGAATTTTATTTCGTCTCGAAAGGAACGAAATAACAATATGCCTCCTCTGTTAATTCGTGTCAACGTAATGCGATAATATGTTGCCTGTATTATTCAAATTATTTTCAAACCAATGAAGGAAGAATATCCTTCATACTATAAATATGGTAATAATATAATATCCTTCATAATAATATATTAATATGGAATATCCTTCATATTAAATACCTCGTAAGAAGAGAATTTGATTTCGAGTCGAAAGAAATTAATAGCCTATTTCGTTAAGGGTTAATATTCCTCGATTAGTCATAGCAGTGTCGTGACGACTTTCCAATTAACACGCTCTTAATTATTTCAGAAGATGTATAAATCAACTATTAAAACTATTTGAAAATCGAAATTGGCAGCCCTCGGTAACTCGTTTTTTCCGTGTAAAATATATTTCCGGGGAATTTCATGTATCTTTTGAATCTGCAAAATATTCCGTGATTCTTGAAATTTCGATGCTTTCCATTCCAAGGCAATATTCGATCGGTTATGCGAGCATAATTTTCGAGGGTTCTCGGGATTGAAGATATTGTTCGTAAGCGAAGGCTTGGAAGAGTTGCTATTTCCGGCGAGCGAGTCGAAAAAATCGGGAAAGGATGAGTTTGGAAGTTCTTTGAGGGGATCAAGCGTGTCCTTAATTTCAGATGAGCTTAGACATCGTGAATATCCCGGGGAATCTGACGGTACCGAAGGCCAGAATGCTGTCGGAGTTCTCGAGGCTACGTCACGGGCTTCGCAGCGGAAATATCTCCATCCTAGATAGCAAAACTATCTACATACCGAATTTGCATTACGACGGGGCTGGCGAGGACACTCACTTCTATGTCGGGAACGGCACGGAGCCCAACACATTCGGCATCAAAGTGCCCAACGAGGTACTAAGGTACCGTTTAATCCTTCTGTGGAACCGGCGAAATTCCCGGACCTCTGCGCATCGTCAGAATTAAGATACTCCCGAAACCTCGCAGTTTATCCTACACTCTATACTACTCGCGAGCAAAAGTATTAGCACAGCTGGCTTCGAGTTACAGTATCCCACAATGTTCGCAGAAAACTATTTGTCGAAAGTGCCTCCAAAAAATTCTCCACGTCAATTGCAAGCAGGACAAAATCAAAGAACTTCCGATAAAAATGAGATAGAGGGCTGAATTTTTTTTTAAATTAAAGCTAGAACATTGTAGAATATGGGAAAAATAGGGAGATTATGGTACGAATGTTTTTAACCTTGAAAAAAGAAAAGTTTAACTGTTTAACTATAATTCGTTTTTTTGAAAAAACCAAAATTCGTAGAAAAATTTTGAGGCCAGATTTGAATTCAGCAGGAAAAAATCTACAGGAAATGATGTATAGCATGTTAAAAAAAAAATTTCTGGGTGTGCTATTGAAAAAACCACAATTTTATCGAAATTGCGCAACTTTGACGAATTTCTTCGAGGTTAAAAAAACATTCGTACCATAATCTCCCTATTTTTCCATATTTTGTGAAGTTTCAGCTGTACGTAAAAAAAATTTCAGCCCTCTATCTCATTTCTATCGAAAGTTCTTTGATTTTGTCCACGATTTGGGCAAAAGGTCCCACTGTGCGGCGTAAGCAGTGAAATCATAATACAATTTGAACCGTTCGATAATGAAAAATCTGTACGCAAGATGACCCTAGAGGAGAATACATTTCAAATAAACTTTCCTTAATTATATTCCGGACATTACGTTCTCGGACTGAAGGATTCACTCTTGTCGAAATCCATAGCAGAAACGTTCAGTTTTTATATGTCAATTTAAGAAAATTATTGTAACAGTCTCCAGTCAGTGGCGGGTCAAATCAAGTGGAGGCCCAAGCTCTCGAATTCAAGTTAAAAATAGAAGTTGCAAGAAAACTCTCATAAACTTACTAACAAAAAAGAAAAGTAATGAAAAATTTCATACCGTTACACATTAAATAAATTTATCTATTATAATATAGATTTTTTATATACAATATAAATTATACATTATATAAATTATTAATCAATACTTTAATAAGTAAATCCAGTAAATGATCTTCAAGAAAACTTACGTG
>CAKAJA020000750.1:0-39414 GCA_916610235.2 Lasioglossum morio | reverse complement strand
TAACGTATAACGTATAACGTGTATAACGTATAACGTATAACGTATAACGTATAACGTATAACGTATAACGTATAACGTATAACGTATAACGTATAACGTATAACGTATAACGTGTATAACGTGTATAACGTGTAACGTATAACGTATAACGTATAACGTATAACGTATAACGTATAACGTATAACGTATAACGTATAACGTATAACGTATAACGTATAACGTATAACGTATAACGTATAACGTATAACGTATAACGTGTATAACGTATAACGTGTATAACGTATAACGTGTATAACGTATAACGTGTATAACGTATAACGTGTATAACGTATAACGTGTATAACGTATAACGTGTATAACGTATAACGTGTATAACGTATAACGTGTATAACGTATAACGTGTATAACGTATAACGTGTATAACGTATAACGTGTATAACGTATAACGTGTATAACGTATAACGTGTATAACGTATAACGTGTATAACGTATAACGTGTATAACGTATAACGTGTATAACGTATAACGTGTATAACGTATAACGTGTATAACGTATAACGTGTATAACGTATAACGTGTATAACGTATAACGTGTATAACGTATAACGTGTATAACGTATAACGTGTATAACGTATAACGTGTATAACGTATAACGTGTATAACGTATAACGTGTATAACGTATAACGTGTATAACGTATAACGTGTATAACGTATAACGTGTATAACGTATAACGTGTATAACGTATAACGTGTATAACGTATAACGTGTATAACGTATAACGTGTATAACGTATAACGTGTATAACGTATAACGTGTATAACGTATAACGTGTATAACGTATAACGTGTATAACGTATAACGTGTATAACGTATAACGTGTATAACGTATAACGTGTATAACGTATAACGTGTATAACGTATAACGTGTATAACGTATAACGTGTATAACGTATAACGTGTATAACGTATAACGTGTATAACGTATAACGTGTATAACGTATAACGTGTATAACGTATAACGTGTATAACGTATAACGTGTATAACGTATAACGTGTATAACGTATAACGTGTATAACGTATAACGTGTATAACGTATAACGTGTATAACGTATAACGTGTATAACGTATAACGTGTATAACGTATAACGTGTATAACGTATAACGTGTATAACGTATAACGTGTATAACGTATAACGTGTATAACGTATAACGTGTATAACGTATAACGTGTATAACGTATAACGTGTATAACGTATAACGTGTATAACGTATAACGTGTATAACGTATAACGTGTATAACGTATAACGTGTATAACGTATAACGTGTATAACGTATAACGTGTATAACGTATAACGTGTATAACGTATAACGTGTATAACGTATAACGTGTATAACGTATAACGTGTATAACGTATAACGTGTATAACGTATAACGTGTATAACGTATAACGTGTATAACGTATAACGTGTATAACGTATAACGTGTATAACGTATAACGTGTATAACGTATAACGTGTATAACGTATAACGTGTATAACGTATAACGTGTATAACGTATAACGTGTATAACGTATAACGTGTATAACGTATAACGTGTATAACGTATAACGTGTATAACGTATAACGTGTATAACGTATAACGTGTATAACGTATAACGTGTATAACGTATAACGTGTATAACGTATAACGTGTATAACGTATAACGTGTATAACGTATAACGTGTATAACGTATAACGTGTATAACGTATAACGTGTATAACGTATAACGTGTATAACGTATAACGTGTATAACGTATAACGTGTATAACGTATAACGTGTATAACGTATAACGTGTATAACGTATAACGTGTATAACGTATAACGTGTATAACGTATAACGTGTATAACGTATAACGTGTATAACGTATAACGTGTATAACGTATAACGTGTATAACGTATAACGTGTATAACGTATAACGTGTATAACGTATAACGTGTATAACGTATAACGTGTATAACGTATAACGTGTATAACGTATAACGTGTATAACGTATAACGTGTATAACGTATAACGTGTATAACGTATAACGTGTATAACGTATAACGTGTATAACGTATAACGTGTATAACGTATAACGTGTATAACGTATAACGTGTATAACGTATAACGTGTATAACGTATAACGTGTATAACGTATAACGTGTATAACGTATAACGTGTATAACGTATAACGTGTATAACGTATAACGTGTATAACGTATAACGTGTATAACGTATAACGTGTATAACGTATAACGTGTATAACGTATAACGTGTATAACGTATAACGTGTATAACGTATAACGTGTATAACGTATAACGTGTATAACGTATAACGTGTATAACGTATAACGTGTATAACGTATAACGTGTATAACGTATAACGTGTATAACGTATAACGTGTATAACGTATAACGTGTATAACGTATAACGTGTATAACGTATAACGTGTATAACGTATAACGTGTATAACGTAAAACGTGTATAACGTATAACGTGTATAACGTATAACGTATAACGTGTATACGTATAACGTGTATAACGTATAACGTGTATAACGTATAACGTGTATAACGTATAACGTGTATAACGTATAACGTGTATAACGTATAACGTATAACGTATAACGTGTATAACGTATAACGTGTATAACGTATAACGTGTATAACGTATAACGTGTATAACGTACTATAACGTATAACGTATAACGTATAACGTATAACGTATAACGTATAACGTAAAACGTATAACGTATAACGTATAACGTATAACGTAACGTATAACGTATAACGTATAACGTATAACGTATAACGTATAACGTATAACGTATAACGTATAACGTATAACGTATAACGTATAACGTATAAGTATAACGTATAACGTATAACGTATAACGTATAACGTATAACGTATAACGTATAACGTATAACGTATAACGTATAACGTATAACGTATAACGTATAACGTATAACGTATAACGTATAACGTATAACGTATAACGTATAACGTATAACGTATAACGTATAACGTATAACGTATAACGTATAACGTATAACGTATAACGTATAACGTATAACGTATAACGTATAACGTTATAACGTATAACGTATAACGTATAACGTATAACGTATAACGTATAACGTATAACGTATAACGTATAACGTATAACGTATAACGTATAACGTATAACGTATAACGTATAACGTATAACGTATAAGTATAACGTATAACGTATAACGTATAACGTATAACGATAACGTATAACGTATAACGTATAACGTATAACGTATAACGTATAACGTATAACGTATAACGTATAACGTATAACGTTAACGTATAACGTATAACGTATAACGTATAACGTATAACGTATAACGTATAACGTATAACGTATAACGTATAACGTATAACGTATAACGTATAACGTATAACGTATAACGTATAACGTATAACGTATAACGTATAACGTATAACGTATAACGTATAACGTATAACGTATAACGTATAACGTATAACGTATAACGTATAACGTATAACGTATAACGTATAACGTATAACGTATAACGTATAACGTATAACGTATAACGTATAACGTATAACGTATAACGTATAACGTATAACGTTATAACGTATAACGTATAACGTATAAACGTATAACGTATAACGTATAACGTATAACGTATAACGTATAACGTATAACGTATAACGTATAACGTATAACGTATGACGTATAACGTATAACGTATAGAAACGTATAACGTATAACGTATAACGTATAACGTATAACGTATAACGTATAACGTATAACGTATAAACGTATAACGTATAACGTATAACGTATAACGTATAACGTATAACGTATAACGTATAACGTATAACGTATAACGTATAACGTATAACGTATAACGTATAACGTATAACGTATAACGTATAACGTATAACGTATAACGTATAACGTATAACGTATAACGTATAACGTATAACGTATACGTATAACGTATAACGTATAACGTATAACGTATAACGTATAACGTATAACGTATAACGTATAACGTATAACGTATAACGTATAACGTATAACGTATAACGTGTATAACGTAGTAACGTATAACGTATAACGTATAACGTATAACGTATAACGTATAAACGTATAACGTATAACGTATAACGTATAACGTATAACGTATAACGTATAACGTATAACGTATAACGTGTATAACGTATAACGTATAACGTATAACGTATAACGTGTATAACGTATAACGTACGTATAACGTGTATAACGTATAACGTGTATAACGTATAACGTGTATAACGTATAACGTGTATAACGTATAACGTGTATAACGTATAACGTGTATAACGTATAACGTGTATAACGTATAACGTGTATAACGTATAACGTGTATAACGTATAACGTGTATAACGTATAACGTGTATAACGTATAACGTGTATAACGTATAACGTGTATAACGTATAACGTGTATAACGTATAACGTGTATAACGTATAACGTGTATAACGTATAACGTGTATAACGTATAACGTGTATAACGTATAACGTGTATAACGTATAACGTGTATAACGTATAACGTGTATAACGTATAACGTGTATAACGTATAACGTGTATAACGTATAACGTGTATAACGTATAACGTGTATAACGTATAACGTGTATAACGTATAACGTGTATAACGTATAACGTGTATAACGTATAACGTGTATAACGTATAACGTGTATAACGTATAACGTGTATAACGTATAACGTGTATAACGTATAACGTGTATAACGTATAACGTGTATAACGTATAACGTGTATAACGTATAACGTGTATAACGTATAACGTGTATAACGTATAACGTGTATAACGTATAACGTGTATAACGTATAACGTGTATAACGTATAACGTGTATAACGTATAACGTGTATAACGTATAACGTGTATAACGTATAACGTGTATAACGTATAACGTGTATAACGTATAACGTGTATAACGTATAACGTGTATAACGTATAACGTGTATAACGTATAACGTGTATAACGTATAACGTGTATAACGTATAACGTGTATAACGTATAACGTGTATAACGTATAACGTGTATAACGTATAACGTGTATAACGTATAACGTGTATAACGTATAACGTGTATAACGTATAACGTGTATAACGTATAACGTATAACGTGTATAACGTATAACGTGTATAACGTATAACGTGTATAACGTATAACGTGTATAACGTATAACGTGTATAACGTATAACGTGTATAACGTATAACGTGTATAACGTATAACGTGTATAACGTATAACGTGTATAACGTATAACGTGTATAACGTATAACGTGTATAACGTATAACGTGTATAACGTATAACGTGTATAACGTATAACGTGTATAACGTATAACGGTATAACGTAACGTATAACGTATAACGTGTATAACGTATAACGTGTATAACGTATAACGTGTATAACGTATAACGTGTATAACGTATAACGTGTATAACGTATAACGTGTATAACGTATAACGTGTATAACGTATAACGTGTATAACGTATAACGTGTATAACGTATAACGTGTATAACGTATAACGTGTATAACGTATAACGTGTATAACGTATAACGTGTATAACGTATAACGTGTATAACGTATAACGTGTATAACGTATAACGTGTATAACGTATAACGTGTATAACGTATAACGTGTATAACGTATAACGTGTATAACGTATAACGTGTATAACGTATAACGTGTATAACGTATAACGTGTATAACGTATAACGTGTATAACGTATAACGTGTATAACGTATAACGTGTATAACGTATAACGTGTATAACGTATAACGTGTATAACGTATAACGTGTATAACGTATAACGTGTATAACGTATAACGTGTATAACGTATAACGTGTATAACGTATAACGTGTATAACGTATAACGTGTATAACGTATAACGTGTATAACGTATAACGTGTATAACGTATAACGTGTATAACGTATAACGTGTATAACGTATAACGTGTATAACGTATAACGTGTATAACGTATAACGTGTATAACGTATAACGTGTATAACGTATAACGTGTATAACGTATAACGTGTATAACGTATAACGTGTATAACGTATAACGTGTATAACGTATAACGTGTATAACGTATAACGTGTATAACGTATAACGTGTATAACGTATAACGTGTATAACGTATAACGTGTATAACGTATAACGTGTATAACGTATAACGTGTATAACGTATAACGTGTATAACGTATAACGTGTATAACGTATAACGTGTATAACGTATAACGTGTATAACGTATAACGTGTATAACGTATAACGTGTATAACGTATAACGTGTATAACGTATAACGTGTATAACGTATAACGTGTATAACGTATAACGTGTATAACGTATAACGTGTATAACGTATAACGTGTATAACGTATAACGTGTATAACGTATAACGTGTATAACGTATAACGTGTATAACGTATAACGTGTATAACGTATAACGTGTATAACGTATAACGTGTATAACGTATAACGTGTATAACGTATAACGTGTATAACGTATAACGTGTATAACGTATAACGTGTATAACGTATAACGTGTATAACGTATAACGTGTATAACGTATAACGTGTATAACGTATAACGTGTATAACGTATAACGTGTATAACGTATAACGTGTATAACGTATAACGTGTATAACGTATAACGTGTATAACGTATAACGTGTATAACGTATAACGTGTATAACGTATAACGTGTATAACGTATAACGTGTATAACGTATAACGTGTATAACGTATAACGTGTATAACGTATAACGTGTATAACGTATAACGTGTATAACGTATAACGTGTATAACGTATAACGTGTATAACGTATAACGTGTATAACGTATAACGTGTATAACGTATAACGTGTATAACGTATAACGTGTATAACGTATAACGTGTATAACGTATAACGTGTATAACGTATAACGTGTATAACGTATAACGTGTATAACGTATAACGTGTATAACGTATAACGTGTATAACGTATAACGTGTATAACGTATAACGTGTATAACGTATAACGTGTATAACGTATAACGTGTATAACGTATAACGTGTATAACGTATAACGTGTATAACGTGTAACGTGTATAACGTGTAACGTGTATAACGTGTAACGTGTATAACGTGTAACGTGTATAACGTGTAACGTGTATAACGTGTAACGTGTATAACGTGTAACGTGTATAACGTGTAACGTGTATAACGTGTAACGTGTATAACGTGTAACGTGTATAACGTGTAACGTGTATAACGTGTAACGTGTATAACGTGTAACGTGTATAACGTGTAACGTGTATAACGTGTAACGTGTATAACGTGTAACGTGTATAACGTGTAACGTGTATAACGTGTAACGTGTATAACGTGTAACGTGTAACGTGTAACGTGTAACGTGTAACGTGTAACGTGTAACGTGTAACGTGTAACGTGTAACGTGTAACGTGTAACGTGTAACGTGTAACGTGTAACGTGTAACGTGTAACGTGTAACGTGTAACGTGTAACGTATAACGTATAACGTATAACGTATAACGTATAACGTATAACGTATAACGTATAACGTATAACGTATAACGTATAACGTATAACGTATAACGTATAACGTATAACGTGTATAACGTGTATAACGTATAACGTGTATAACGTGTATAACGTGTATAACGTGTATAACGTGTATAACGTGTATAACGTGTATAACGTGTATAACGTGTATAACGTGTATAACGTGTATAACGTGTATAACGTGTATAACGTGTATAACGTGTATAACGTGTATAACGTGTATAACGTGTATAACGTGTATAACGTGTATAACGTGTATAACGTGTATAACGTGTATAACGTGTATAACGTGTATAACGTGTATAACGTGTATAACGTGTATAACGTGTATAACGTGTATAACGTGTATAACGTGTATAACGTGTATAACGTGTATAACGTGTATAACGTGTATAACGTGTATAACGTGTATAACGTGTATAACGTGTATAACGTGTATAACGTGTATAACGTGTATAACGTGTATAACGTGTATAACGTGTATAACGTGTATAACGTGTATAACGTGTATAACGTGTATAACGTGTATAACGTGTATAACGTGTATAACGTGTATAACGTGTATAACGTGTATAACGTGTATAACGTGTATAACGTGTATAACGTGTATAACGTGTATAACGTGTATAACGTGTATAACGTGTATAACGTGTATAACGTGTATAACGTGTATAACGTGTATAACGTGTATAACGTGTATAACGTGTATAACGTGTATAACGTGTATAACGTGTATAACGTGTATAACGTGTATAACGTGTATAACGTGTATAACGTGTATAACGTGTATAACGTGTATAACGTGTATAACGTGTATAACGTGTATAACGTGTATAACGTGTATAACGTGTATAACGTGTATAACGTGTATAACGTGTATAACGTGTATAACGTGTATAACGTGTATAACGTGTATAACGTGTATAACGTGTATAACGTGTATAACGTGTATAACGTGTATAACGTGTATAACGTGTATAACGTGTATAACGTGTATAACGTGTATAACGTGTATAACGTGTATAACGTGTATAACGTGTATAACGTGTATAACGTGTATAACGTGTATAACGTGTATAACGTGTATAACGTGTATAACGTGTATAACGTGTATAACGTGTATAACGTGTATAACGTGTATAACGTGTATAACGTGTATAACGTGTATAACGTGTATAACGTGTATAACGTGTATAACGTGTATAACGTGTATAACGTGTATAACGTGTATAACGTGTATAACGTGTATAACGTGTATAACGTGTATAACGTGTATAACGTGTATAACGTGTATAACGTGTATAACGTGTATAACGTGTATAACGTGTATAACGTGTATAACGTGTATAACGTGTATAACGTGTATAACGTGTATAACGTGTATAACGTGTATAACGTGTATAACGTGTATAACGTGTATAACGTGTATAACGTGTATAACGTGTATAACGTGTATAACGTGTATAACGTGTATAACGTGTATAACGTGTATAACGTGTATAACGTGTATAACGTGTATAACGTGTATAACGTGTATAACGTATAACGTATAACGTATAACGTGTATAACGTGTATAACGTGTATAACGTATAACGTATAACGTATAACGTATAACGTATAACGTATAACGTATAACGTATAACGTATAACGTATAACGTATAACGTATAACGTATAACGTATAACGTATAACGTATAACGTATAACGTATAACGTATAACGTATAACGTATAACGTATAACGTATAACGTATAACGTATAACGTATAACGTATAACGTATAACGTATAACGTATAACGTATAACGTATAACGTATAACGTATAACGTATAACGTATAACGTATAACGTATAACGTATAACGTATAACGTATAACGTATAACGTATAACGTATAACGTATAACGTATAACGTATAACGTATAACGTATAACGTATAACGTATAACGTATAACGTATAACGTATAACGTATAACGTATAACGTATAACGTATAACGTATAACGTATAACGTATAACGTATAACGTATAACGTATAACGTATAACGTATAACGTATAACGTATAACGTATAACGTATAACGTATAACGTATAACGTATAACGTATAACGTATAACGTATAACGTATAACGTATAACGTATAACGTATAACGTATAACGTATAACGTATAACGTATAACGTATAACGTATAACGTATAACGTATAACGTATAACGTATAACGTATAACGTATAACGTATAACGTATAACGTATAACGTATAACGTATAACGTATAACGTATAACGTATAACGTATAACGTATAACGTATAACGTATAACGTATAACGTATAACGTATAACGTATAACGTATAACGTATAACGTATAACGTATAACGTATAACGTATAACGTATAACGTATAACGTATAACGTATAACGTATAACGTATAACGTATAACGTATAACGTATAACGTATAACGTATAACGTATAACGTATAACGTATAACGTATAACGTATAACGTATAACGTATAACGTATAACGTATAACGTATAACGTATAACGTATAACGTATAACGTATAACGTATAACGTATAACGTATAACGTATAACGTATAACGTATAACGTATAACGTATAACGTATAACGTATAACGTATAACGTATAACGTATAACGTATAACGTATAACGTATAACGTATAACGTATAACGTATAACGTATAACGTATAACGTATAACGTATAACGTATAACGTATAACGTATAACGTATAACGTATAACGTATAACGTATAACGTATAACGTATAACGTATAACGTATAACGTATAACGTATAACGTATAACGTATAACGTATAACGTATAACGTATAACGTATAACGTATAACGTATAACGTATAACGTATAACGTATAACGTATAACGTATAACGTATAACGTATAACGTATAACGTATAACGTATAACGTATAACGTATAACGTATAACGTATAACGTATAACGTATAACGTATAACGTATAACGTATAACGTATAACGTATAACGTATAACGTATAACGTATAACGTATAACGTATAACGTATAACGTATAACGTATAACGTATAACGTATAACGTATAACGTATAACGTATAACGTATAACGTATAACGTATAACGTATAACGTATAACGTATAACGTATAACGTATAACGTATAACGTATAACGTATAACGTATAACGTATAACGTATAACGTATAACGTATAACGTATAACGTATAACGTATAACGTATAACGTATAACGTATAACGTATAACGTATAACGTATAACGTATAACGTATAACGTATAACGTATAACGTATAACGTATAACGTATAACGTATAACGTATAACGTATAACGTATAACGTATAACGTATAACGTATAACGTATAACGTATAACGTATAACGTATAACGTATAACGTATAACGTATAACGTATAACGTATAACGTATAACGTATAACGTATAACGTATAACGTATAACGTATAACGTATAACGTATAACGTATAACGTATAACGTATAACGTATAACGTATAACGTATAACGTATAACGTATAACGTATAACGTATAACGTATAACGTATAACGTATAACGTATAACGTATAACGTGTATAACGTATAACGTGTATAACGTATAACGTGTATAACGTATAACGTGTATAACGTATAACGTGTATAACGTATAACGTGTATAACGTATAACGTGTATAACGTATAACGTGTATAACGTATAACGTGTATAACGTATAACGTGTATAACGTATAACGTGTATAACGTATAACGTGTATAACGTATAACGTGTATAACGTATAACGTGTATAACGTATAACGTGTATAACGTATAACGTGTATAACGTATAACGTGTATAACGTATAACGTGTATAACGTATAACGTGTATAACGTATAACGTGTATAACGTATAACGTGTATAACGTATAACGTGTATAACGTATAACGTGTATAACGTATAACGTGTATAACGTATAACGTGTATAACGTATAACGTGTATAACGTATAACGTGTATAACGTATAACGTGTATAACGTATAACGTGTATAACGTATAACGTGTATAACGTATAACGTGTATAACGTATAACGTGTATAACGTATAACGTGTATAACGTATAACGTGTATAACGTATAACGTGTATAACGTATAACGTGTATAACGTATAACGTGTATAACGTATAACGTGTATAACGTATAACGTGTATAACGTATAACGTGTATAACGTATAACGTGTATAACGTATAACGTGTATAACGTATAACGTGTATAACGTATAACGTGTATAACGTATAACGTGTATAACGTATAACGTGTATAACGTATAACGTGTATAACGTATAACGTGTATAACGTATAACGTGTATAACGTATAACGTGTATAACGTATAACGTGTATAACGTATAACGTGTATAACGTATAACGTGTATAACGTATAACGTGTATAACGTATAACGTGTATAACGTATAACGTGTATAACGTATAACGTGTATAACGTATAACGTGTATAACGTATAACGTGTATAACGTATAACGTGTATAACGTATAACGTGTATAACGTATAACGTGTATAACGTATAACGTGTATAACGTATAACGTGTATAACGTATAACGTGTATAACGTATAACGTGTATAACGTATAACGTGTATAACGTATAACGTGTATAACGTATAACGTGTATAACGTATAACGTGTATAACGTATAACGTGTATAACGTATAACGTGTATAACGTATAACGTGTATAACGTATAACGTGTATAACGTATAACGTGTATAACGTATAACGTGTATAACGTATAACGTGTATAACGTATAACGTGTATAACGTATAACGTGTATAACGTATAACGTGTATAACGTATAACGTGTATAACGTATAACGTGTATAACGTATAACGTGTATAACGTATAACGTGTATAACGTATAACGTGTATAACGTATAACGTGTATAACGTATAACGTGTATAACGTATAACGTGTATAACGTATAACGTGTATAACGTATAACGTGTATAACGTATAACGTGTATAACGTATAACGTGTATAACGTATAACGTGTATAACGTATAACGTGTATACGTATAACGTGTATAACGTATAACGTGTATAACGTATAACGTGTATAACGTATAACGTGTATAACGTATAACGTGTATAACGTATAACGTGTATAACGTATAACGTGTATAACGTATAACGTGTATAACGTATAACGTGTATAACGTATAACGTGTATAACGTATAACGTGTATAACGTATAACGTGTATAACGTATAACGTGTATAACGTATAACGTGTATAACGTATAACGTGTATAACGTATAACGTGTATAACGTATAACGTGTATAACGTATAACGTGTATAACGTATAACGTGTATAACGTATAACGTGTATAACGTATAACGTGTATAACGTATAACGTGTATAACGTATAACGTGTATAACGTATAACGTGTATAACGTATAACGTGTATAACGTATAACGTGTATAACGTATAACGTGTATAACGTATAACGTGTATAACGTATAACGTGTATAACGTATAACGTGTATAACGTATAACGTGTATAACGTATAACGTGTATAACGTATAACGTGTATAACGTATAACGTGTATAACGTATAACGTGTATAACGTATAACGTGTATAACGTATAACGTGTATAACGTATAACGTGTATAACGTATAACGTGTATAACGTATAACGTGTATAACGTATAACGTGTATAACGTATAACGTGTATAACGTATAACGTGTATAACGTATAACGTGTATAACGTATAACGTGTATAACGTATAACGTGTATAACGTATAACGTGTATAACGTATAACGTGTATAACGTATAACGTGTATAACGTATAACGTGTATAACGTATAACGTGTATAACGTATAACGTGTATAACGTATAACGTGTATAACGTATAACGTGTATAACGTGTATAACGTGTATAACGTGTATAACGTGTAACGTGTATAACGTGTAACGTGTATAACGTGTAACGTATAACGTATAACGTATAACGTATAACGTATAACGTATAACGTATAACGTATAACGTATAACGTATAACGTATAACGTATAACGTATAACGTATAACGTATAACGTATAACGTATAACGTATAACGTATAACGTATAACGTATAACGTATAACGTATAACGTATAACGTATAACGTATAACGTATAACGTATAACGTATAACGTATAACGTATAACGTATAACGTATAACGTATAACGTATAACGTATAACGTATAACGTATAACGTATAACGTATAACGTATAACGTATAACGTATAACGTATAACGTATAACGTATAACGTATAACGTATAACGTATAACGTATAACGTATAACGTATAACGTATAACGTATAACGTATAACGTATAACGTATAACGTATAACGTATAACGTATAACGTATAACGTATAACGTATAACGTATAACGTATAACGTATAACGTATAACGTATAACGTATAACGTATAACGTATAACGTATAACGTATAACGTATAACGTATAACGTATAACGTATAACGTATAACGTATAACGTATAACGTATAACGTATAACGTATAACGTATAACGTATAACGTATAACGTATAACGTATAACGTATAACGTATAACGTATAACGTATAACGTATAACGTATAACGTATAACGTATAACGTATAACGTATAACGTATAACGTATAACGTATAACGTATAACGTATAACGTATAACGTATAACGTATAACGTATAACGTATAACGTATAACGTATAACGTATAACGTATAACGTATAACGTATAACGTATAACGTATAACGTATAACGTATAACGTATAACGTATAACGTATAACGTATAACGTATAACGTATAACGTATAACGTATAACGTATAACGTATAACGTATAACGTATAACGTATAACGTATAACGTATAACGTATAACGTATAACGTATAACGTATAACGTATAACGTATAACGTATAACGTATAACGTATAACGTATAACGTATAACGTATAACGTATAACGTATAACGTATAACGTATAACGTATAACGTATAACGTATAACGTATAACGTATAACGTATAACGTATAACGTATAACGTATAACGTATAACGTATAACGTATAACGTATAACGTGTATAACGTGTATAACGTGTATAACGTGTATAACGTGTATAACGTGTATAACGTGTATAACGTGTATAACGTGTATAAAGTGTATAACGTGTATAACGTGTATAACGTGTATAACGTGTATAACGTGTATAACGTGTATAACGTGTATAACGTGTATAACGTGTATAACGTGTATAACGTGTATAACGTGTATAACGTGTATAACGTGTATAACGTGTATAACGTGTATAACGTGTATAACGTGTATAACGTGTATAACGTGTATAACGTGTATAACGTGTATAACGTGTATAACGTGTATAACGTGTATAACGTGTATAACGTGTATAACGTGTATAACGTGTATAACGTGTATAACGTGTATAACGTGTATAACGTGTATAACGTGTATAACGTGTATAACGTGTATAACGTGTATAACGTGTATAACGTGTATAACGTGTATAACGTGTATAACGTGTATAACGTGTATAACGTGTATAACGTGTATAACGTGTATAACGTGTATAACGTGTATAACGTGTATAACGTGTATAACGTGTATAACGTGTATAACGTGTATAACGTGTATAACGTGTATAACGTGTATAACGTGTATAACGTGTATAACGTGTATAACGTGTATAACGTGTATAACGTGTATAACGTGTATAACGTGTATAACGTGTATAACGTGTATAACGTGTATAACGTGTATAACGTGTATAACGTGTATAACGTGTATAACGTGTATAACGTGTATAACGTGTATAACGTGTATAACGTGTATAACGTGTATAACGTGTATAACGTGTATAACGTATAACGTATAACGTATAACGTATAACGTATAACGTATAACGTATAACGTATAACGTATAACGTATAACGTATAACGTATAACGTATAACGTATAACGTATAACGTATAACGTATAACGTATAACGTATAACGTATAACGTATAACGTATAACGTATAACGTATAACGTATAACGTATAACGTATAACGTATAACGTATAACGTATAACGTATAACGTATAACGTATAACGTATAACGTATAACGTATAACGTATAACGTATAACGTATAACGTATAACGTATAACGTATAACGTATAACGTATAACGTATAACGTATAACGTATAACGTATAACGTATAACGTATAACGTATAACGTATAACGTATAACGTATAACGTATAACGTATAACGTATAACGTATAACGTATAACGTATAACGTATAACGTATAACGTATAACGTGTATAACGTATAACGTATAACGTGTATAACGTATAACGTATAACGTATAACGTATAACGTATAACGTATAACGTATAACGTATAACGTATAACGTGTATAACGTATAACGTATAACGTGTATAACGTATAACGTATAACGTATAACGTATAACGTGTATAACGTATAACGTATAACGTATAACGTGTATAACGTATAACGTATAACGTATAACGTATAACGTATAACGTATAACGTATAACGTATAACGTATAACGTATAACGTATAACGTATAACGTATAACGTATAACGTATAACGTATAACGTATAACGTATAACGTATAACGTATAACGTATAACGTATAACGTATAACGTATAACGTATAACGTATAACGTATAACGTATAACGTATAACGTATAACGTATAACGTATAACGTATAACGTATAACGTATAACGTATAACGTATAACGTATAACGTATAACGTATAACGTATAACGTATAACGTATAACGTATAACGTATAACGTATAACGTATAACGTATAACGTATAACGTATAACGTATAACGTATAACGTATAACGTATAACGTATAACGTATAACGTATAACGTATAACGTATAACGTATAACGTATAACGTATAACGTATAACGTATAACGTATAACGTATAACGTATAACGTATAACGTATAACGTATAACGTATAACGTATAACGTATAACGTATAACGTATAACGTATAACGTATAACGTATAACGTATAACGTATAACGTATAACGTATAACGTATAACGTATAACGTATAACGTATAACGTATAACGTATAACGTATAACGTATAACGTATAACGTATAACGTATAACGTATAACGTATAACGTATAACGTATAACGTATAACGTATAACGTATAACGTATAACGTATAACGTATAACGTATAACGTATAACGTATAACGTATAACGTATAACGTATAACGTATAACGTATAACGTATAACGTATAACGTATAACGTATAACGTATAACGTATAACGTATAACGTATAACGTATAACGTATAACGTATAACGTATAACGTATAACGTATAACGTATAACGTATAACGTATAACGTATAACGTATAACGTATAACGTATAACGTATAACGTATAACGTATAACGTATAACGTATAACGTATAACGTATAACGTATAACGTATAACGTATAACGTATAACGTATAACGTATAACGTATAACGTATAACGTATAACGTATAACGTATAACGTATAACGTATAACGTATAACGTATAACGTATAACGTATAACGTATAACGTATAACGTATAACGTATAACGTATAACGTATAACGTATAACGTATAACGTATAACGTATAACGTATAACGTATAACGTATAACGTATAACGTATAACGTATAACGTATAACGTATAACGTATAACGTATAACGTATAACGTATAACGTATAACGTATAACGTATAACGTATAACGTATAACGTATAACGTATAACGTATAACGTATAACGTATAACGTATAACGTATAACGTATAACGTATAACGTATAACGTATAACGTATAACGTATAACGTATAACGTATAACGTATAACGTATAACGTATAACGTGTATAACGTATAACGTGTATAACGTATAACGTGTATAACGTATAACGTGTATAACGTATAACGTGTATAACGTATAACGTGTATAACGTATAACGTGTATAACGTATAACGTGTATAACGTATAACGTGTATAACGTATAACGTGTATAACGTATAACGTGTATAACGTATAACGTGTATAACGTATAACGTGTATAACGTATAACGTGTATAACGTATAACGTGTATAACGTATAACGTGTATAACGTATAACGTGTATAACGTATAACGTGTATAACGTATAACGTGTATAACGTATAACGTGTATAACGTATAACGTGTATAACGTATAACGTGTATAACGTATAACGTGTATAACGTATAACGTGTATAACGTATAACGTGTATAACGTATAACGTGTATAACGTATAACGTGTATAACGTATAACGTGTATAACGTATAACGTGTATAACGTATAACGTGTATAACGTATAACGTGTATAACGTATAACGTGTATAACGTATAACGTGTATAACGTATAACGTGTATAACGTATAACGTGTATAACGTATAACGTGTATAACGTATAACGTGTATAACGTATAACGTGTATAACGTATAACGTGTATAACGTATAACGTGTATAACGTATAACGTGTATAACGTATAACGTGTATAACGTATAACGTGTATAACGTATAACGTGTATAACGTATAACGTGTATAACGTATAACGTGTATAACGTATAACGTGTATAACGTATAACGTGTATAACGTATAACGTGTATAACGTATAACGTGTATAACGTATAACGTGTATAACGTATAACGTGTATAACGTATAACGTGTATAACGTATAACGTGTATAACGTATAACGTGTATAACGTATAACGTGTATAACGTATAACGTGTATAACGTATAACGTGTATAACGTATAACGTGTATAACGTATAACGTGTATAACGTATAACGTGTATAACGTATAACGTGTATAACGTATAACGTGTATAACGTATAACGTGTATAACGTATAACGTGTATAACGTATAACGTGTATAACGTATAACGTGTATAACGTATAACGTGTATAACGTATAACGTGTATAACGTATAACGTGTATAACGTATAACGTGTATAACGTATAACGTGTATAACGTATAACGTGTATAACGTATAACGTGTATAACGTATAACGTGTATAACGTATAACGTGTATAACGTATAACGTGTATAACGTATAACGTGTATAACGTATAACGTGTATAACGTATAACGTGTATAACGTATAACGTGTATAACGTATAACGTGTATAACGTATAACGTGTATAACGTATAACGTGTATAACGTATAACGTGTATAACGTATAACGTGTATAACGTATAACGTGTATAACGTATAACGTGTATAACGTATAACGTGTATAACGTATAACGTGTATAACGTATAACGTGTATAACGTATAACGTGTATAACGTATAACGTGTATAACGTATAACGTGTATAACGTATAACGTGTATAACGTATAACGTGTATAACGTATAACGTGTATAACGTATAACGTGTATAACGTATAACGTGTATAACGTATAACGTGTATAACGTATAACGTGTATAACGTATAACGTGTATAACGTATAACGTGTATAACGTATAACGTGTATAACGTATAACGTGTATAACGTATAACGTGTATAACGTATAACGTGTATAACGTATAACGTGTATAACGTATAACGTGTATAACGTATAACGTGTATAACGTATAACGTGTATAACGTATAACGTGTATAACGTATAACGTGTATAACGTATAACGTGTATAACGTATAACGTGTATAACGTATAACGTGTATAACGTATAACGTGTATAACGTATAACGTGTATAACGTATAACGTGTATAACGTATAACGTGTATAACGTATAACGTGTATAACGTATAACGTGTATAACGTATAACGTATAACGTATAACGTATAACGTGTATAACGTATAACGTGTATAACGTATAACGTGTATAACGTATAACGTGTATAACGTATAACGTGTATAACGTATAACGTGTATAACGTATAACGTGTATAACGTATAACGTGTATAACGTATAACGTGTATAACGTATAACGTATAACGTATAACGTATAACGTATAACGTATAACGTATAACGTATAACGTATAACGTATAACGTATAACGTATAACGTATAACGTATAACGTATAACGTATAACGTATAACGTATAACGTATAACGTATAACGTATAACGTATAACGTATAACGTATAACGTATAACGTATAACGTATAACGTATAACGTATAACGTATAACGTATAACGTATAACGTATAACGTATAACGTATAACGTATAACGTATAACGTATAACGTATAACGTATAACGTATAACGTATAACGTATAACGTATAACGTATAACGTATAACGTATAACGTATAACGTATAACGTATAACGTATAACGTATAACGTATAACGTATAACGTATAACGTATAACGTATAACGTATAACGTATAACGTATAACGTATAACGTATAACGTATAACGTATAACGTATAACGTATAACGTGTATAACGTATAACGTGTATAACGTATAACGTGTATAACGTATAACGTGTATAACGTGTATAACGTGTATAACGTGTATAACGTGTATAACGTGTATAACGTGTATAACGTGTATAACGTGTATAACGTGTATAACGTGTATAACGTGTATAACGTGTATAACGTGTATAACGTGTATAACGTGTATAACGTGTATAACGTGTATAACGTGTATAACGTGTATAACGTGTATAACGTGTATAACGTGTATAACGTGTATAACGTGTATAACGTGTATAACGTGTATAACGTGTATAACGTGTATAACGTGTATAACGTGTATAACGTGTATAACGTGTATAACGTGTATAACGTGTATAACGTGTATAACGTGTATAACGTGTATAACGTGTATAACGTGTATAACGTGTATAACGTGTATAACGTGTATAACGTGTATAACGTGTATAACGTGTATAACGTGTATAACGTGTATAACGTGTATAACGTGTATAACGTGTATAACGTGTATAACGTGTATAACGTGTATAACGTGTATAACGTGTATAACGTGTATAACGTGTATAACGTGTATAACGTGTATAACGTGTATAACGTGTATAACGTGTATAACGTGTATAACGTGTATAACGTGTATAACGTGTATAACGTGTATAACGTGTATAACGTGTATAACGTGTATAACGTGTATAACGTGTATAACGTGTATAACGTGTATAACGTGTATAACGTGTATAACGTGTATAACGTGTATAACGTGTATAACGTGTATAACGTGTATAACGTGTATAACGTGTATAACGTGTATAACGTGTATAACGTGTATAACGTGTATAACGTGTATAACGTGTATAACGTGTATAACGTGTATAACGTGTATAACGTGTATAACGTGTATAACGTGTATAACGTGTATAACGTGTATAACGTGTATAACGTGTATAACGTGTATAACGTGTATAACGTGTATAACGTGTATAACGTGTATAACGTGTATAACGTGTATAACGTGTATAACGTGTATAACGTGTATAACGTGTATAACGTGTATAACGTGTATAACGTATAACGTATAACGTATAACGTATAACGTATAACGTATAACGTATAACGTATAACGTATAACGTATAACGTATAACGTATAACGTATAACGTATAACGTATAACGTATAACGTATAACGTATAACGTATAACGTATAACGTATAACGTATAACGTATAACGTATAACGTATAACGTATAACGTATAACGTATAACGTATAACGTATAACGTATAACGTATAACGTATAACGTATAACGTATAACGTATAACGTATAACGTATAACGTATAACGTATAACGTATAACGTATAACGTATAACGTATAACGTATAACGTATAACGTATAACGTATAACGTATAACGTATAACGTATAACGTATAACGTATAACGTATAACGTATAACGTATAACGTATAACGTATAACGTATAACGTATAACGTATAACGTATAACGTATAACGTATAACGTATAACGTATAACGTATAACGTATAACGTATAACGTATAACGTATAACGTATAACGTATAACGTGTATAACGTATAACGTATAACGTATAACGTATAACGTATAACGTATAACGTGTATAACGTATAACGTATAACGTATAACGTATAACGTATAACGTATAACGTATAACGTATAACGTATAACGTATAACGTATAACGTATAACGTATAACGTATAACGTATAACGTATAACGTATAACGTATAACGTATAACGTATAACGTATAACGTATAACGTATAACGTATAACGTATAACGTATAACGTATAACGTATAACGTATAACGTATAACGTATAACGTATAACGTATAACGTATAACGTATAACGTATAACGTATAACGTATAACGTATAACGTATAACGTATAACGTATAACGTATAACGTATAACGTATAACGTATAACGTATAACGTATAACGTATAACGTATAACGTATAACGTATAACGTATAACGTATAACGTATAACGTATAACGTATAACGTATAACGTATAACGTATAACGTATAACGTATAACGTATAACGTATAACGTATAACGTATAACGTATAACGTATAACGTATAACGTATAACGTATAACGTATAACGTATAACGTATAACGTATAACGTATAACGTATAACGTATAACGTATAACGTATAACGTATAACGTATAACGTATAACGTATAACGTATAACGTATAACGTATAACGTATAACGTATAACGTATAACGTATAACGTATAACGTATAACGTATAACGTATAACGTATAACGTATAACGTATAACGTATAACGTATAACGTATAACGTATAACGTATAACGTATAACGTATAACGTATAACGTATAACGTATAACGTATAACGTATAACGTATAACGTATAACGTATAACGTATAACGTATAACGTATAACGTATAACGTATAACGTATAACGTATAACGTATAACGTATAACGTATAACGTATAACGTATAACGTATAACGTATAACGTATAACGTATAACGTATAACGTATAACGTATAACGTATAACGTATAACGTATAACGTATAACGTATAACGTATAACGTATAACGTATAACGTATAACGTATAACGTATAACGTATAACGTATAACGTATAACGTATAACGTATAACGTATAACGTATAACGTATAACGTATAACGTATAACGTATAACGTATAACGTATAACGTATAACGTATAACGTATAACGTATAACGTATAACGTATAACGTATAACGTATAACGTATAACGTATAACGTATAACGTATAACGTATAACGTATAACGTATAACGTATAACGTATAACGTATAACGTATAACGTATAACGTATAACGTATAACGTATAACGTATAACGTATAACGTATAACGTATAACGTATAACGTATAACGTATAACGTATAACGTATAACGTATAACGTATAACGTATAACGTATAACGTATAACGTATAACGTATAACGTATAACGTATAACGTATAACGTATAACGTATAACGTATAACGTATAACGTATAACGTATAACGTATAACGTATAACGTATAACGTATAACGTATAACGTATAACGTATAACGTATAACGTATAACGTATAACGTATAACGTATAACGTATAACGTATAACGTATAACGTATAACGTATAACGTATAACGTATAACGTATAACGTATAACGTATAACGTATAACGTATAACGTATAACGTATAACGTATAACGTATAACGTATAACGTATAACGTATAACGTATAACGTATAACGTATAACGTATAACGTATAACGTATAACGTATAACGTATAACGTATAACGTATAACGTATAACGTATAACGTATAACGTATAACGTATAACGTATAACGTATAACGTATAACGTATAACGTATAACGTATAACGTATAACGTATAACGTATAACGTATAACGTATAACGTATAACGTATAACGTATAACGTATAACGTATAACGTATAACGTATAACGTATAACGTATAACGTATAACGTATAACGTATAACGTATAACGTATAACGTATAACGTATAACGTATAACGTATAACGTATAACGTATAACGTATAACGTATAACGTATAACGTATAACGTATAACGTATAACGTATAACGTATAACGTATAACGTATAACGTATAACGTATAACGTATAACGTATAACGTATAACGTATAACGTATAACGTATAACGTATAACGTATAACGTATAACGTATAACGTATAACGTATAACGTATAACGTATAACGTATAACGTATAACGTATAACGTATAACGTATAACGTATAACGTATAACGTATAACGTATAACGTATAACGTATAACGTATAACGTATAACGTATAACGTATAACGTATAACGTATAACGTATAACGTATAACGTATAACGTATAACGTATAACGTATAACGTATAACGTATAACGTATAACGTATAACGTATAACGTATAACGTATAACGTATAACGTATAACGTATAACGTATAACGTATAACGTATAACGTATAACGTATAACGTATAACGTATAACGTATAACGTATAACGTATAACGTATAACGTATAACGTATAACGTATAACGTATAACGTATAACGTATAACGTATAACGTATAACGTATAACGTATAACGTATAACGTATAACGTATAACGTATAACGTATAACGTATAACGTATAACGTATAACGTATAACGTATAACGTATAACGTATAACGTATAACGTATAACGTATAACGTATAACGTATAACGTATAACGTATAACGTATAACGTATAACGTATAACGTATAACGTATAACGTATAACGTATAACGTATAACGTATAACGTATAACGTATAACGTATAACGTATAACGTATAACGTATAACGTATAACGTATAACGTATAACGTATAACGTATAACGTATAACGTATAACGTATAACGTATAACGTATAACGTATAACGTATAACGTATAACGTATAACGTATAACGTATAACGTATAACGTATAACGTATAACGTATAACGTATAACGTGTATAACGTATAACGTATAACGTATAACGTGTATAACGTATAACGTGTATAACGTATAACGTGTATAACGTATAACGTGTATAACGTATAACGTGTATAACGTATAACGTGTATAACGTATAACGTGTATAACGTATAACGTGTATAACGTATAACGTGTATAACGTATAACGTGTATAACGTATAACGTGTATAACGTATAACGTGTATAACGTATAACGTGTATAACGTATAACGTGTATAACGTATAACGTGTATAACGTATAACGTGTATAACGTATAACGTGTATAACGTATAACGTGTATAACGTATAACGTGTATAACGTATAACGTGTATAACGTATAACGTGTATAACGTATAACGTGTATAACGTATAACGTGTATAACGTATAACGTGTATAACGTATAACGTGTATAACGTATAACGTGTATAACGTATAACGTGTATAACGTATAACGTGTATAACGTATAACGTGTATAACGTATAACGTGTATAACGTATAACGTGTATAACGTATAACGTGTATAACGTATAACGTGTATAACGTATAACGTGTATAACGTATAACGTGTATAACGTATAACGTGTATAACGTATAACGTGTATAACGTATAACGTGTATAACGTATAACGTGTATAACGTATAACGTGTATAACGTATAACGTGTATAACGTATAACGTGTATAACGTATAACGTGTATAACGTATAACGTGTATAACGTATAACGTGTATAACGTATAACGTGTATAACGTATAACGTGTATAACGTATAACGTGTATAACGTATAACGTGTATAACGTATAACGTGTATAACGTATAACGTGTATAACGTATAACGTGTATAACGTATAACGTGTATAACGTATAACGTGTATAACGTATAACGTGTATAACGTATAACGTGTATAACGTATAACGTGTATAACGTATAACGTGTATAACGTATAACGTGTATAACGTATAACGTGTATAACGTATAACGTGTATAACGTATAACGTGTATAACGTATAACGTGTATAACGTATAACGTGTATAACGTATAACGTGTATAACGTATAACGTGTATAACGTATAACGTGTATAACGTATAACGTGTATAACGTATAACGTGTATAACGTATAACGTGTATAACGTATAACGTGTATAACGTATAACGTGTATAACGTATAACGTGTATAACGTATAACGTGTATAACGTATAACGTGTATAACGTATAACGTGTATAACGTATAACGTGTATAACGTATAACGTGTATAACGTATAACGTGTATAACGTATAACGTGTATAACGTATAACGTGTATAACGTATAACGTGTATAACGTATAACGTGTATAACGTATAACGTGTATAACGTATAACGTGTATAACGTATAACGTGTATAACGTATAACGTGTATAACGTATAACGTGTATAACGTATAACGTGTATAACGTATAACGTGTATAACGTATAACGTGTATAACGTATAACGTGTATAACGTATAACGTGTATAACGTATAACGTGTATAACGTATAACGTGTATAACGTATAACGTGTATAACGTATAACGTGTATAACGTATAACGTGTATAACGTATAACGTGTATAACGTATAACGTGTATAACGTATAACGTGTATAACGTATAACGTGTATAACGTATAACGTGTATAACGTATAACGTATAACGTATAACGTATAACGTATAACGTATAACGTATAACGTATAACGTATAACGTATAACGTATAACGTATAACGTATAACGTATAACGTATAACGTATAACGTATAACGTATAACGTATAACGTATAACGTATAACGTATAACGTATAACGTATAACGTATAACGTATAACGTATAACGTATAACGTATAACGTATAACGTATAACGTATAACGTATAACGTATAACGTATAACGTATAACGTATAACGTATAACGTATAACGTATAACGTATAACGTATAACGGTATAACGTATAACGTGTATAACGTATAACGTGTATAACGTATAACGTGTATAACGTATAACGTGTATAACGTATAACGTGTATAACGTATAACGTGTATAACGTATAACGTGTATAACGTATAACGTGTATAACGTATAACGTGTATAACGTATAACGTGTATAACGTATAACGTGTATAACGTATAACGTGTATAACGTATAACGTGTATAACGTATAACGTGTATAACGTATAACGTGTATAACGTGTATAACGTATAACGTGTATAACGTATAACGTGTATAACGTATAACGTGTATAACGTATAACGTGTATAACGTATAACGTGTATAACGTATAACGTGTATAACGTATAACGTGTATAACGTATAACGTGTATAACGTATAACGTGTATAACGTATAACGTGTATAACGTATAACGTGTATAACGTATAACGTGTATAACGTATAACGTGTATAACGTATAACGTGTATAACGTATAACGTGTATAACGTATAACGTGTATAACGTATAACGTGTATAACGTATAACGTGTATAACGTATAACGTGTATAACGTATAACGTGTATAACGTATAACGTGTATAACGTATAACGTGTATAACGTATAACGTGTATAACGTATAACGTGTATAACGTATAACGTGTATAACGTATAACGTGTATAACGTATAACGTGTATAACGTATAACGTGTATAACGTATAACGTGTATAACGTATAACGTGTATAACGTATAACGTGTATAACGTATAACGTGTATAACGTATAACGTGTATAACGTATAACGTGTATAACGTATAACGTGTATAACGTATAACGTGTATAACGTATAACGTGTATAACGTATAACGTGTATAACGTATAACGTGTATAACGTATAACGTGTATAACGTATAACGTGTATAACGTATAACGTATAACGTGTATAACGTATAACGTGTATAACGTATAACGTGTATAACGTATAACGTGTATAACGTATAACGTATAACGTATAACGTATAACGTATAACGTATAACGTATAACGTATAACGTATAACGTATAACGTATAACGTATAACGTATAACGTATAACGTATAACGTATAACGTATAACGTATAACGTATAACGTATAACGTATAACGTATAACGTATAACGTATAACGTATAACGTATAACGTATAACGTATAACGTATAACGTATAACGTATAACGTATAACGTATAACGTATAACGTATAACGTATAACGTATAACGTATAACGTATAACGTATAACGTATAACGTATAACGTATAACGTATAACGTATAACGTATAACGTATAACGTGTATAACGTGTATAACGTATAATGTATAACGTATAACGTATAACGTATAACGTATAACGTATAACGTATAACGTATAACGTATAACGTATAACGTATAACGTATAACGTGTATAACGTGTATAACGTATAACGTATAACGTATAACGTATAACGTATAACGTATAACGTATAACGTATAACGTATAACGTATAACGTATAACGTATAACGTATAACGTATAACGTGTATAACGTATAACGTATAACGTATAACGTATAACGTATAACGTATAACGTATAACGTATAACGTATAACGTGTATAACGTATAACGTGTATAACGTATAACGTGTATAACGTATAACGTGTATAACGTATAACGTGTATAACGTATAACGTGTATAACGTATAACGTGTATAACGTATAACGTGTATAACGTATAACGTGTATAACGTATAACGTGTATAACGTATAACGTGTATAACGTATAACGTGTATAACGTATAACGTGTATAACGTATAACGTGTATAACGTATAACGTGTATAACGTATAACGTGTATAACGTATAACGTGTATAACGTATAACGTGTATAACGTATAACGTGTATAACGTATAACGTGTATAACGTATAACGTGTATAACGTATAACGTGTATAACGTATAACGTGTATAACGTATAACGTGTATAACGTATAACGTGTATAACGTATAACGTGTATAACGTATAACGTGTATAACGTATAACGTGTATAACGTATAACGTGTATAACGTATAACGTGTATAACGTATAACGTGTATAACGTATAACGTGTATAACGTATAACGTGTATAACGTATAACGTGTATAACGTATAACGTGTATAACGTATAACGTGTATAACGTATAACGTGTATAACGTATAACGTGTATAACGTATAACGTGTATAACGTATAACGTGTATAACGTATAACGTGTATAACGTATAACGTGTATAACGTATAACGTGTATAACGTATAACGTGTATAACGTATAACGTGTATAACGTATAACGTGTATAACGTATAACGTGTATAACGTATAACGTGTATAACGTATAACGTGTATAACGTATAACGTGTATAACGTATAACGTGTATAACGTATAACGTGTATAACGTATAACGTGTATAACGTATAACGTGTATAACGTATAACGTGTATAACGTATAACGTGTATAACGTATAACGTGTATAACGTATAACGTGTATAACGTATAACGTGTATAACGTATAACGTGTATAACGTATAACGTGTATAACGTATAACGTGTATAACGTATAACGTGTATAACGTATAACGTGTATAACGTATAACGTGTATAACGTATAACGTGTATAACGTATAACGTGTATAACGTATAACGTGTATAACGTGTAACGTGTAACGTGTAACGTGTAACGTGTAACGTGTAACGTGTAACGTGTAACGTGTAACGTGTAACGTGTAACGTGTAACGTGTAACGTATAACGTATAACGTATAACGTATAACGTATAACGTATAACGTATAACGTATAACGTATAACGTATAACGTATAACGTATAACGTATAACGTATAACGTATAACGTATAACGTATAACGTGTATAACGTGTATAACGTGTATAACGTGTATAACGTGTATAACGTGTATAACGTGTATAACGTGTATAACGTGTATAACGTGTATAACGTGTATAACGTGTATAACGTGTATAACGTGTATAACGTGTATAACGTGTATAACGTGTATAACGTGTATAACGTGTATAACGTGTATAACGTGTATAACGTGTATAACGTGTATAACGTGTATAACGTGTATAACGTGTATAACGTGTATAACGTGTATAACGTGTATAACGTGTATAACGTGTATAACGTGTATAACGTGTATAACGTGTATAACGTGTATAACGTGTATAACGTGTATAACGTGTATAACGTGTATAACGTGTATAACGTGTATAACGTGTATAACGTGTATAACGTGTATAACGTGTATAACGTGTATAACGTGTATAACGTGTATAACGTGTATAACGTGTATAACGTGTATAACGTGTATAACGTGTATAACGTGTATAACGTGTATAACGTGTATAACGTGTATAACGTGTATAACGTGTATAACGTGTATAACGTGTATAACGTGTATAACGTGTATAACGTGTATAACGTGTATAACGTGTATAACGTGTATAACGTGTATAACGTGTATAACGTGTATAACGTGTATAACGTGTATAACGTGTATAACGTGTATAACGTGTATAACGTGTATAACGTGTATAACGTGTATAACGTGTATAACGTGTATAACGTGTATAACGTGTATAACGTGTATAACGTGTATAACGTGTATAACGTGTATAACGTGTATAACGTGTATAACGTGTATAACGTGTATAACGTGTATAACGTGTATAACGTGTATAACGTGTATAACGTGTATAACGTGTATAACGTGTATAACGTGTATAACGTGTATAACGTGTATAACGTGTATAACGTGTATAACGTGTATAACGTGTATAACGTGTATAACGTGTATAACGTGTATAACGTGTATAACGTGTATAACGTGTATAACGTGTATAACGTGTATAACGTGTATAACGTGTATAACGTGTATAACGTGTATAACGTGTATAACGTGTATAACGTGTATAACGTGTATAACGTGTATAACGTGTATAACGTGTATAACGTGTATAACGTGTATAACGTGTATAACGTGTATAACGTGTATAACGTGTATAACGTGTATAACGTGTATAACGTGTATAACGTGTATAACGTGTATAACGTGTATAACGTGTATAACGTGTATAACGTGTATAACGTGTATAACGTGTATAACGTGTATAACGTGTATAACGTGTATAACGTGTATAACGTGTATAACGTGTATAACGTGTATAACGTGTATAACGTGTATAACGTGTATAACGTGTATAACGTGTATAACGTGTATAACGTGTATAACGTGTATAACGTGTATAACGTGTATAACGTGTATAACGTGTATAACGTGTATAACGTGTATAACGTGTATAACGTGTATAACGTGTATAACGTGTATAACGTGTATAACGTGTATAACGTGTATAACGTGTATAACGTGTATAACGTGTATAACGTATAACGTGTATAACGTATAACGTGTATAACGTATAACGTGTATAACGTATAACGTGTATAACGTATAACGTGTATAACGTATAACGTGTATAACGTATAACGTGTATAACGTATAACGTGTATAACGTATAACGTGTATAACGTATAACGTGTATAACGTATAACGTGTATAACGTATAACGTGTATAACGTATAACGTGTATAACGTATAACGTGTATAACGTATAACGTGTATAACGTATAACGTGTATAACGTATAACGTGTATAACGTATAACGTGTATAACGTATAACGTGTATAACGTATAACGTGTATAACGTATAACGTGTATAACGTATAACGTGTATAACGTATAACGTGTATAACGTATAACGTGTATAACGTATAACGTGTATAACGTATAACGTGTATAACGTATAACGTGTATAACGTATAACGTGTATAACGTATAACGTGTATAACGTATAACGTGTATAACGTATAACGTGTATAACGTATAACGTGTATAACGTATAACGTGTATAACGTATAACGTGTATAACGTATAACGTGTATAACGTATAACGTGTATAACGTATAACGTGTATAACGTATAACGTGTATAACGTATAACGTGTATAACGTGTAACGTGTAACGTGTAACGTGTAACGTGTAACGTGTAACGTGTAACGTATAACGTATAACGTATAACGTATAACGTATAACGTATAACGTATAACGTATAACGTATAACGTATAACGTATAACGTATAACGTATAACGTATAACGTATAACGTGTATAACGTGTATAACGTGTATAACGTGTATAACGTGTATAACGTGTATAACGTGTATAACGTGTATAACGTGTATAACGTGTATAACGTGTATAACGTGTATAACGTGTATAACGTGTATAACGTGTATAACGTGTATAACGTGTATAACGTGTATAACGTGTATAACGTGTATAACGTGTATAACGTGTATAACGTGTATAACGTGTATAACGTGTATAACGTGTATAACGTGTATAACGTGTATAACGTGTATAACGTGTATAACGTGTATAACGTGTATAACGTGTATAACGTGTATAACGTGTATAACGTGTATAACGTGTATAACGTGTATAACGTGTATAACGTGTATAACGTGTATAACGTGTATAACGTGTATAACGTGTATAACGTGTATAACGTGTATAACGTGTATAACGTGTATAACGTGTATAACGTGTATAACGTGTATAACGTGTATAACGTGTATAACGTGTATAACGTGTATAACGTGTATAACGTGTATAACGTGTATAACGTGTATAACGTGTATAACGTGTATAACGTGTATAACGTGTATAACGTGTATAACGTGTATAACGTGTATAACGTGTATAACGTGTATAACGTGTATAACGTGTATAACGTGTATAACGTGTATAACGTGTATAACGTGTATAACGTGTATAACGTGTATAACGTGTATAACGTGTATAACGTGTATAACGTGTATAACGTGTATAACGTGTATAACGTGTATAACGTGTATAACGTGTATAACGTGTATAACGTGTATAACGTGTATAACGTGTATAACGTGTATAACGTGTATAACGTGTATAACGTGTATAACGTGTATAACGTGTATAACGTGTATAACGTGTATAACGTGTATAACGTGTATAACGTGTATAACGTGTATAACGTGTATAACGTGTATAACGTGTATAACGTGTATAACGTGTATAACGTGTATAACGTGTATAACGTGTATAACGTGTATAACGTGTATAACGTGTATAACGTGTATAACGTGTATAACGTGTATAACGTGTATAACGTGTATAACGTGTATAACGTGTATAACGTGTATAACGTGTATAACGTGTATAACGTGTATAACGTGTATAACGTGTATAACGTGTATAACGTGTATAACGTGTATAACGTGTATAACGTGTATAACGTGTATAACGTGTATAACGTGTATAACGTGTATAACGTGTATAACGTGTATAACGTGTATAACGTGTATAACGTGTATAACGTGTATAACGTGTATAACGTGTATAACGTGTATAACGTGTATAACGTGTATAACGTGTATAACGTGTATAACGTGTATAACGTGTATAACGTGTATAACGTGTATAACGTGTATAACGTGTATAACGTGTATAACGTGTATAACGTGTATAACGTGTATAACGTGTATAACGTGTATAACGTGTATAACGTGTATAACGTGTATAACGTGTATAACGTGTATAACGTGTATAACGTGTATAACGTGTATAACGTGTATAACGTGTATAACGTGTATAACGTGTATAACGTGTATAACGTGTTGTATAAACGTGTATAACGTGTATAACGTGTATAACGTGTATAACGTGTATAACGTGTATAACGTGTATAACGTGTATAACGTGTATAACGTGTATAACGTGTATAACGTCGTATAACGTGTATAACGTGTATAACGTATAACGTGTATAACGTATAACGTATAACGTATAACGTATAACGTATAACGTATAACGTATAACGTATAACGTTAACGTATAACGTATAACGTATAACGTATAACGTATAACGTATAACGTATAACGTATAACGTAGAACGTATAACGATAACGTATAACGTATAACGTATAACGTATAACGTATAACGTATAACGTATAACGTATAACGTATAACGTATAACGTATAACGTATAACGTATAACGTATAACGTATAACGTATAACGTATAACGTATAACGTATAACGTATAACGTATAACGTATAACGTATAACGTATAACGTATAACGTATAACGTATAACGTATAACGTATAACGTATAACGTATAACGTATAACGTATAACGTATAACGTATAACGTATAACGTATAACGTATAACGTATAACGTATAACGTATAACGTATAACGTATAACGTATAACGTATAACGTATAACGTATAACGTATAACGTATAACGTATAACGTATAACGTATAACGTATAACGTATAACGTATAACGTATAACGTATAACGTATAACGTATAACGTATAACGTATAACGTATAACGTATAACGTATAACGTATAACGTATAACGTATAACGTATAACGTATAACGTATAACGTATAACGTATAACGTATAACGTATAACGTATAACGTATAACGTATAACGTATAACGTATAACGTATAACGTATAACGTATAACGTATAACGTATAACGTATAACGTATAACGTATAACGTATAACGTATAACGTATAACGTATAACGTATAACGTATAACGTATAACGTATAACGTATAACGTATAACGTATAACGTATAACGTATAACGTATAACGTATAACGTATAACGTATAACGTATAACGTATAACGTATAACGTATAACGTATAACGTATAACGTATAACGTATAACGTATAACGTATAACGTATAACGTATAACGTATAACGTATAACGTATAACGTATAACGTATAACGTATAACGTATAACGTATAACGTATAACGTATAACGTATAACGTATAACGTATAACGTATAACGTATAACGTATAACGTATAACGTATAACGTATAACGTATAACGTATAACGTATAACGTATAACGTATAACGTATAACGTATAACGTATAACGTATAACGTATAACGTATAACGTATAACGTATAACGTATAACGTATAACGTATAACGTATAACGTATAACGTATAACGTATAACGTATAACGTATAACGTATAACGTATAACGTATAACGTATAACGTATAACGTATAACGTATAACGTATAACGTATAACGTATAACGTATAACGTATAACGTATAACGTATAACGTATAACGTATAACGTATAACGTATAACGTATAACGTATAACGTATAACGTATAACGTATAACGTATAACGTATAACGTATAACGTATAACGTATAACGTATAACGTATAACGTATAACGTATAACGTATAACGTATAACGTATAACGTATAACGTATAACGTATAACGTATAACGTATAACGTATAACGTATAACGTATAACGTATAACGTATAACGTATAACGTATAACGTATAACGTATAACGTATAACGTATAACGTATAACGTATAACGTATAACGTATAACGTATAACGTATAACGTATAACGTATAACGTATAACGTATAACGTATAACGTATAACGTATAACGTATAACGTATAACGTATAACGTATAACGTATAACGTATAACGTATAACGTATAACGTATAACGTATAACGTATAACGTATAACGTATAACGTATAACGTATAACGTATAACGTATAACGTATAACGTATAACGTATAACGTATAACGTATAACGTATAACGTATAACGTATAACGTATAACGTATAACGTATAACGTATAACGTATAACGTATAACGTATAACGTATAACGTATAACGTATAACGTATAACGTATAACGTATAACGTATAACGTATAACGTATAACGTATAACGTATAACGTATAACGTATAACGTATAACGTATAACGTATAACGTATAACGTATAACGTATAACGTATAACGTATAACGTATAACGTATAACGTATAACGTATAACGTATAACGTATAACGTATAACGTATAACGTATAACGTATAACGTATAACGTATAACGTATAACGTATAACGTATAACGTATAACGTATAACGTATAACGTATAACGTATAACGTATAACGTATAACGTATAACGTATAACGTATAACGTATAACGTATAACGTATAACGTATAACGTATAACGTATAACGTATAACGTATAACGTATAACGTATAACGTATAACGTATAACGTATAACGTATAACGTATAACGTATAACGTATAACGTATAACGTATAACGTATAACGTATAACGTATAACGTATAACGTATAACGTATAACGTATAACGTATAACGTATAACGTATAACGTATAACGTATAACGTATAACGTATAACGTATAACGTATAACGTATAACGTATAACGTATAACGTATAACGTATAACGTATAACGTATAACGTATAACGTATAACGTATAACGTATAACGTATAACGTATAACGTATAACGTATAACGTATAACGTATAACGTATAACGTATAACGTATAACGTATAACGTATAACGTATAACGTATAACGTATAACGTATAACGTATAACGTATAACGTATAACGTATAACGTATAACGTATAACGTATAACGTATAACGTATAACGTATAACGTATAACGTATAACGTATAACGTATAACGTATAACGTATAACGTATAACGTATAACGTATAACGTATAACGTATAACGTATAACGTATAACGTATAACGTATAACGTATAACGTATAACGTATAACGTATAACGTATAACGTATAACGTATAACGTATAACGTATAACGTATAACGTATAACGTATAACGTATAACGTATAACGTATAACGTATAACGTATAACGTATAACGTATAACGTATAACGTATAACGTATAACGTATAACGTATAACGTATAACGTATAACGTATAACGTATAACGTATAACGTATAACGTATAACGTATAACGTATAACGTATAACGTATAACGTATAACGTATAACGTATAACGTATAACGTATAACGTATAACGTATAACGTATAACGTATAACGTATAACGTATAACGTATAACGTATAACGTATAACGTATAACGTATAACGTATAACGTATAACGTATAACGTATAACGTATAACGTATAACGTATAACGTATAACGTATAACGTATAACGTATAACGTATAACGTATAACGTATAACGTATAACGTATAACGTATAACGTATAACGTATAACGTATAACGTATAACGTATAACGTATAACGTATAACGTATAACGTATAACGTATAACGTATAACGTATAACGTATAACGTATAACGTATAACGTATAACGTATAACGTATAACGTATAACGTATAACGTATAACGTATAACGTATAACGTATAACGTATAACGTATAACGTATAACGTATAACGTATAACGTATAACGTATAACGTATAACGTATAACGTATAACGTATAACGTATAACGTATAACGTATAACGTATAACGTATAACGTATAACGTATAACGTATAACGTATAACGTATAACGTATAACGTATAACGTATAACGTATAACGTATAACGTATAACGTATAACGTATAACGTATAACGTATAACGTATAACGTATAACGTATAACGTATAACGTATAACGTATAACGTATAACGTATAACGTATAACGTATAACGTATAACGTATAACGTATAACGTATAACGTATAACGTATAACGTATAACGTATAACGTATAACGTATAACGTATAACGTATAACGTATAAAGTATAACGTATAACGTATAACGTGTATAACGTATAACGTATAACGTATAACGTATAACGTATAACGTATAACGTATAACGTATAACGTATAACGTATAACGTATAACGTATAACGTATAACGTATAACGTATAACGTATAACGTATAACGTATAACGTATAACGTATAACGTATAACGTATAACGTATAACGTATAACGTATAACGTATAACGTATAACGTATAACGTATAACGTATAACGTATAACGTATAACGTATAACGTATAACGTATAACGTATAACGTATAACGTATAACGTATAACGTATAACGTATAACGTATAACGTATAACGTATAACGTATAACGTATAACGTATAACGTATAACGTATAACGTATAACGTATAACGTATAACGTATAACGTATAACGTATAACGTATAACGTATAACGTATAACGTATAACGTATAACGTATAACGTATAACGTATAACGTATAACGTATAACGTATAACGTATAACGTATAACGTATAACGTATAACGTATAACGTATAACGTATAACGTATAACGTATAACGTATAACGTATAACGTATAACGTATAACGTATAACGTATAACGTATAACGTATAACGTATAACGTATAACGTATAACGTATAACGTATAACGTATAACGTATAACGTATAACGTATAACGTATAACGTATAACGTATAACGTATAACGTATAACGTATAACGTATAACGTATAACGTATAACGTATAACGTATAACGTATAACGTATAACGTATAACGTATAACGTATAACGTATAACGTATAACGTATAACGTATAACGTATAACGTATAACGTATAACGTATAACGTATAACGTATAACGTATAACGTATAACGTATAACGTATAACGTATAACGTATAACGTATAACGTATAACGTATAACGTATAACGTATAACGTATAACGTATAACGTATAACGTATAACGTATAACGTATAACGTATAACGTATAACGTATAACGTATAACGTATAACGTATAACGTATAACGTATAACGTATAACGTATAACGTATAACGTATAACGTATAACGTATAACGTATAACGTATAACGTATAACGTATAACGTATAACGTATAACGTATAACGTATAACGTATAACGTATAACGTATAACGTATAACGTATAACGTATAACGTATAACGTATAACGTATAACGTATAACGTATAACGTATAACGTATAACGTATAACGTATAACGTATAACGTATAACGTATAACGTATAACGTATAACGTATAACGTATAACGTATAACGTATAACGTATAACGTATAACGTATAACGTATAACGTATAACGTATAACGTATAACGTATAACGTATAACGTATAACGTATAACGTATAACGTATAACGTATAACGTATAACGTATAACGTATAACGTATAACGTATAACGTATAACGTATAACGTATAACGTATAACGTATAACGTATAACGTATAACGTATAACGTATAACGTATAACGTATAACGTATAACGTATAACGTATAACGTATAACGTATAACGTATAACGTATAACGTATAACGTATAACGTATAACGTATAACGTATAACGTATAACGTATAACGTATAACGTATAACGTATAACGTATAACGTATAACGTATAACGTATAACGTATAACGTATAACGTATAACGTATAACGTATAACGTATAACGTATAACGTATAACGTATAACGTATAACGTATAACGTATAACGTATAACGTATAACGTATAACGTATAACGTATAACGTATAACGTATAACGTATAACGTATAACGTATAACGTATAACGTATAACGTATAACGTATAACGTATAACGTATAACGTATAACGTATAA
>CAKAJA020000749.1:0-33590 GCA_916610235.2 Lasioglossum morio | reverse complement strand
CATAACGCAGAACGCATAATGCATAACGCATAACGCATAACGCATAACGCATAACGCATAACGCATAACGCTTAACGCATAACGCATAACGTATAACGCATAACGCATAACGCATAACGTATAACGCATAACGCATAACGCATAACGGATCACGCATAACGCATAAAGCATAACGCATAACGCTTAACGCAAACGTATAACGCACAACGCATAACGCAGAACGCATAATGCATAACGCATAACGCATAACGCATAACGCATAACGCATAACGCATAACGCATAAGGCATAACGCATAACGCATAACGCATAACGCCTAACGCATAACGCATAACGCATAACGCATAACGCATAACGCATAACGCATAACGCATAAAGCATAACGCATAACGGATAACGCATAACGCATAACGCAAACGTATAACGCACAACGCATAACGCATAACGCATAACGCATAACGCATAACGCATAAAGCATAACGCATAACGCATAACGCATAACGCATAACGCATAACGCATAACGCATAACGCATAACGCATAACGCATAACGCATAACGCATAACGCATAACGCATAAAGCATAACGCATAACGCATAACGCATAACGCATAACGCATAACGCATAACGCATAACGCATAACGCATAACGCATAACGCATAACGCATAACGCATAACGCATAACGTATAACGCATAACGCATAACGCATAACGCATAAAGCGTAACGCATAACGCATAACGCAAAATGCATAACGCATAAAGCATAACGCATAACGCATAACGCATAACGCATAACGCATAACGCATAACGCATAACGCATAACGCATAACGCATAACGCATAACGCATAACGCATAACGCATAACGCATAACGCATAACGCATAACGCATAACGCATAACGCATAACGCATAAGGCATAACGCATAACGCATAATGCATAACGCATAACGCATAACGCATAACGCATAACGCATAACGCATAACGCATAACGCATAACGCATAAGGCATAACGCATAACGCATAATGCATAACGCTTAACGCATAACGCATAACGTATAACGCATAACGCATAACGCATAACGTATAACGCATAACGCATAACGCATAACGGATCACGCATAACGCATAAAGCATAACGCATAACGCTTAACGCATAACGTATAACTCATAACGCATAACGCATCACGCATAACGCATAACGCATAACGCATAACGCATAACGCATAACGCATAACGCATAACGCATAACGCATAACGCATATGCATAACGCATAACGCATAACGCATAACGCATAACGCATAACGCATAACGCCTAACGCATAACGCATAACGCATAACGCATAACGCATAACGCATAACGCATAACGCATAAAGCATAACGCATAACGGATAACGCATAACGCATAACGCAAACGTATAACGCACAACGCATAACGCATAACGCATAACGCATAACGCATAACGCATAAAGCATAACGCATAACGCATAACGCATAACGCATAACGCATAACGCATATGCATAACGCATAACGCATAACGCATAACGCATAACCCATAAAGCATAACGCCTAACGCATAACGCAAACGTATATCGCACAACGCATAACGCAGAACGCATAATGCATAACGCATAACGCATAACGTATAACGCATAACGCATAACGCATAACGCATAACGTATAACGCATAACGCATAACGCATAACGGATCACGCATAACGCATAAAGCATAACGCATAACGCTTAACGCATAACGTATAACTCATAACGCATAACGCATCACGCATAACGCATAACGCATAACGCATAACGCATAACGCACAACGCATAACGCATAACGCATAACGCATAACGCACAACGCATAACGCATAACGCATAACGCATAACACATAAAGCATAACGCATAACGCATAACGCATAACGCATAACGCATATGCATAACGCATAACGCATAACGCATAACGCATAACGCCTAACGCATAACGCATAACGCATAACGCATAACGCATAACGCATAACGCATAACGCATAAAGCATAACGCATAACGGATAACGCATAACGCATAACGCAAACGTATAACGCACAACGCATAACGCATAACGCATAACGCATAACGCATAACGCATAAAGCATAACGCATAACGGATAACGCATAACGCATAACGCAAACGTATAACGCACAACGCATAACGCATAACGCATAACGCATAACGCATAACGCATAACGCATAACGCATAACGCATAACGCATAACGCATAAGGCATAACGCATAACGCATAACGCATAACGCTTAACGCATAACGCATAACGTATAACGCATAACGCATAACGCATAACGTATAACGCATAACGCATAACGCATAACGGATCACGCATAACGCATAAAGCATAACGCATAACGCTTAACGCAAACGTATAACGCACAACGCATAACGCAGAACGCATAATGCATAACGCATAACGCATAACGCATAACGCATAACGCATAACGCATAAGGCATAACGCATAACGCATAACGCATAACGCTTAACGCATAACGCATAACGTATAACGCAGAACGCATAACGCATAACGTATAACGCATAACGCATAACGCATAACGGATCACGCATAACGCATAAAGCATAACGCATAACGCTTAACGCAAACGTATAACGCACAACGCATAACGCAGAACGCATAACGCATAACGCATAAGGCATCACGCATAACGCATAACGCATAACGCATAACGCATAACGCATAACGCATAACCCATAACGCATAACGCATAACGCATAACGCATAACGCATAACGCATAACGCATAAGGCATAACGCATAACGCATAACGCATAACGCTTAACGCATAACGCATAACGTATAACGCATAACGCATAACGCATAACGTATAACGCATAACGCATAACGCATAACGGATCACGCATAACGCATAAAGCATAACGCATAACGCTTAACGCAAACGTATAACGCACAACGCATAACGCAGAACGCATAATGCATAACGCATATCGCATAACGCATAACGCATAACGCATAACGCATAAGGCATAACGCATAACGCATAACGCATAACGCATAACGCATAACGCATAACGTATAACGCATAACGCATAACGTATAACGCATAACGCATAACGCATAACGTATAACGCATAACGCATAACGGATCACGCATAACGCATAACGCATAACGCTTAACGCATAACGCATAACGTATAACGCATAACGCATAACGCATAACGCATAACGCATAACGCATAACGCATAACGCATAACGTATAACGCATAACGCATAACGCATAACGTATAACGCATAACGCATAACGCATAACGGATCACGCATAACGCATAAAGCATAACGCATAACGCTTAACGCAAACGTATAACGCACAACGCATAACGCAGAACGCATAATGCATAACGCATAACGCATAACGCATAACGCATAACGCATAACGGATCACGCATAACGCATAAAGCATAACGCATAACGCTTAACGCAAACGTATAACGCACAACGCATAACGCAGAACGCATAATGCATAACGCAAACGTATAACGCACAACGCATAACGCATAACGCATAACGCATAACGCATAACGCATAACGCATAACGCATAACGCATAACGCATAACGCATAAGGCATAACGCATAACGCATAACGCATAACGCTTAACGCATAACGCATAACGCATAACGCATAACGCATATGCATAACGCATAACGCATAACGCATAACGCATAACCCATAAAGCATAACGCCTAACGCATAACGCAAACGTATAACGCACAACGCATAACGCAGAACGCATAATGCATAACGCATAACGCATAACGTATAACGCATAACGCATAACGCATAACGTATAACGTATAACGCATAACGCATAACGGATCACGCATAACGCATAAAGCATAACGCATAACGCTTAACGCATAACGTATAACTCAAAACGCATAACGCATCACGCATAACGCATAACGCATAACGCATAACGCATAACGCATAACGCATAACGCATAACGCATAACGCATAACGCATAACGCACAACGCATAACGCATAACGCATAACGCATAACGCATAACGCATAAAGCATAACGCATAACGCATAACGCATAACGCATAACGCATATGCATAACGCATAACGCATAACGCATAACGCATAACGCATAACGCCTAACGCATAACGCATAACGCATAACGCATAACGCATAACGCATAAAGCATAACGCATAACGGATAACGCATAACGCATAACGCAAACGTATAACGCACAACGCATAACGCATAACGCATAACGCATAACGCATAACGCATAAAGCATAACGCATAACGGATAACGCATAACGCATAACGCAAACGTATAACGCACAACGCATAACGCATAACGCATAACGCATAACGCATAACGCATAACGGATCACGCATAACGCATAAAGCATAACGCATAACGCTTAACGCAAACGTATAACGCACAACGCATAACGCAGAACGCATAATGCATAACGCATAACGCATAACGCATAACGCATAACGCATAACGCATAACGCATAACGCATAACGCACAACGCATAACGCATAACGCATAACGCATAACGCATAACGCATAAAGCATAACGCATAACGCATAACGCATAACGCATAACGCATATGCATAACGCATAACGCACAACGCATAACGCAGAACGCATAATGCATAACGCATAACGCATAACGCATAACGCATAACGCATAACGCATAACGCATAAGGCATAACGCATAACGCATAACGCATAACGCCTAACGCATAACGCATAACGCATAACGCATAACGCATAACGCATAACGCATAAAGCATAACGCATAACGGATAACGCATAACGCATAACGCAAACGTATAACGCACAACGCATAACGCATAACGCATAACGCATAACGCATAACGCATAAAGCATAACGCATAACGCATAACGCATAACGCATAACGCATAACGCATAACGCATAACGCATAACGCATAACGCATAACGCATAACGCATAACGCATAACGCATAACGCATAACGCATAATGCATAACGCATAACGCATAACGCATAACGCATAACGCATAACGCATAACGCATAACGCATAACGCATAACGCATAACGCATAACGCATAACGCATAACGTATAACGCATAACGCATAACGCATAACGCATAAAGCGTAACGCATAACGCATAACGCAAAATGCATAACGCATAAAGCATAACGCATAACGCATAACGCATAACGCATAACGCATAACGCATAAGGCATAACGCATAACGCATAACGCATAACGCTTAACGCATAACGCATAACGTATAACGCAGAACGCATAACGCATAACGTATAACGCATAACGCATAACGCATAACGGATCACGCATAACGCATAAAGCATAACGCATAACGCTTAACGCAAACGTATAACGCACAACGCATAACGCAGAACGCATAACGCATAACGCATAAGGCATCACGCATAACGCATAACGCATAACGCATAACGCATAACGCATAACGCATAACCCATAACGCATAACGCATAACGCATAACGCATAACGCATAACGCATAACGCATAAGGCATAACGCATAACGCATAACGCATAACGCTTAACGCATAACGCATAACGTATAACGCATAACGCATAACGCATAACGTATAACGCATAACGCATAACGCATAACGGATCACGCATAACGCATAAAGCATAACGCATAACGCTTAACGCAAACGTATAACGCACAACGCATAACGCAGAACGCATAATGCATAACGCATATCGCATAACGCATAACGCATAACGCATAACGCATAAGGCATAACGCATAACGCATAACGCATAACGCTTAACGCATAACGCATAACGTATAACGCATAACGCATAACGTATAACGCATAACGCATAACGCATAACGTATAACGCATAACGCATAACGGATCACGCATAACGCATAACGCATAACGCTTAACGCATAACGCATAACGTATAACGCATAACGCATAACGCATAACGCATAACGCATAACGCATAACGCATAACGCATAACGTATAACGCATAACGCATAACGCATAACGTATAACGCATAACGCATAACGCATAACGGATCACGCATAACGCATAAAGCATAACGCATAACGCTTAACGCAAACGTATAACGCACAACGCATAACGCAGAACGCATAATGCATAACGCATAACGCATAACGCATAACGCATAACGCATAACGGATCACGCATAACGCATAAAGCATAACGCATAACGCTTAACGCAAACGTATAACGCACAACGCATAACGCAGAACGCATAATGCATAACGCAAACGTATAACGCACAACGCATAACGCATAACGCATAACGCATAACGCATAACGCATAACGCATAACGCATAACGCATAACGCATAACGCATAAGGCATAACGCATAACGCATAACGCATAACGCTTAACGCATAACGCATAACGCATAACGCATAACGCATATGCATAACGCATAACGCATAACGCATAACGCATAACCCATAAAGCATAACGCCTAACGCATAACGCAAACGTATAACGCACAACGCATAACGCAGAACGCATAATGCATAACGCATAACGCATAACGTATAACGCATAACGCATAACGCATAACGTATAACGCATAACGCATAACGCATAACGGATCACGCATAACGCATAAAGCATAACGCATAACGCTTAACGCATAACGTATAACTCAAAACGCATAACGCATCACGCATAACGCATAACGCATAACGCATAACGCATAACGCATAACGCATAACGCATAACGCATAACGCATAACGCATAACGCATAACGCACAACGCATAACGCATAACGCATAACGCATAACGCATAACGCATAAAGCATAACGCATAACGCATAACGCATAACGCATAACGCATATGCATAACGCATAACGCATAACGCATAACGCATAACGCATAACGCCTAACGCATAACGCATAACGCATAACGCATAACGCATAACGCATAAAGCATAACGCATAACGGATAACGCATAACGCATAACGCAAACGTATAACGCACAACGCATAACGCATAACGCATAACGCATAACGCATAACGCATAAAGCATAACGCATAACGGATAACGCATAACGCATAACGCAAACGTATAACGCACAACGCATAACGCATAACGCATAACGCATAACGCATAACGCATAACGCATAACGGATCACGCATAACGCATAAAGCATAACGCATAACGCTTAACGCAAACGTATAACGCACAACGCATAACGCAGAACGCATAATGCATAACGCATAACGCATAACGCATAACGCATAACGCATAACGCATAACGCATAACGCATAACGCATAACGCATAACGCATAACGCATAACGCATAACGCATAACGCATAAAGCATAACGCATAACGCATAACGCATAACGCATAACGCATATGCATAACGCATAACGCACAACGCATAACGCAGAACGCATAATGCATAACGCATAACGCATAACGCATAACGCATAACGCATAACGCATAACGCATAAGGCATAACGCATAACGCATAACGCATAACGCATAACGCATAACGCATAACGCATAACGCATAACGCATAACGCATAACGCATAAAGCATAACGCATAACGGATAACGCATAACGCATAACGCAAACGTATAACGCACAACGCATAACGCATAACGCATAACGCATAACGCATAACGCATAAAGCATAACGCATAACGCATAACGCATAACGCATAACGCATAACGCATAACGCATAACGCATAACGCATAACGCATAACGCATAACGCATAACGCATAACGCATAACGCATAACGCATAAAGCATAACGCATAACGCATAACGCATAACGCATAACGCATAACGCATAACGCATAACGCATAACGCATAACGCATAACGCATAACGCATAACGCATAACGTATAACGCATAACGCATAACGCATAACGCATAAAGCGTAACGCATAACGCATAACGCAAAATGCATAACGCATAAAGCATAACGCATAACGCATAACGCATAACGCATAACGCATAACGCATAACGCATAACGCATAACGCATAACGCATAACGCATAACGCATAACGCATAACGCATAACGCATAACGCATAACGCATAACGCATAACGCATAACGCATAAGGCATAACGCATAACGCATAATGCATAACGCATAACGCATAACGCATAACGCATAACGCATAACGCATAACGCATAACGCATAAGGCATAACGCATAACGCATAATGCATAACGCTTAACGCATAACGCATAACGTATAACGCATAACGCATAACGCATAACGTATAACGCATAACGCATAACGCATAACGGATCACGCATAACGCATAAAGCATAACGCATAACGCTTAACGCATAACGTATAACTCATAACGCATAACGCATCACGCATAACGCATAACGCATAACGCATAACGCATAACGCATAACGCATAACGCATAACGCATAACGCATATGCATAACGCATAACGCATAACGCATAACGCATAACGCATAACGCCTAACGCATAACGCATAACGCATAACGCATAACGCATAACGCATAACGCATAACGCATAAAGCATAACGCATAACGGATAACGCATAACGCATAACGCAAACGTATAACGCACAACGCATAACGCATAACGCATAACGCATAACGCATAACGCATAAAGCATAACGCATAACGCATAACGCATAACGCATAACGCATAACGCATATGCATAACGCATAACGCATAACGCATAACGCATAACCCATAAAGCATAACGCCTAACGCATAACGCAAACGTATAACGCACAACGCATAACGCAGAACGCATAATGCATAACGCATAACGCATAAAGCATAACGCATAACGGATAACGCATAACGCATAACGCAAACGTATAACGCACAACGCATAACGGATCACGCATAACGCATAAAGCATAACGCATAAAGCATAACGCATAACGGATAACGCATAACGCATAACGCATAACGCATAACGCATAACGCATAACGCATAACGCATAACGCATAACGCATAACGCATAAGGCATAACGCATAACGCATAACGCATAACGCTTAACGCATAACGCATAACGTATAACGCATAACGCATAACGCATAACGTATAACGCATAACGCATAACGCATAACGGATCACGCATAACGCATAAAGCATAACGCATAACGCTTAACGCAAACGTATAACGCACAACGCATAACGCAGAACGCATAATGCATAACGCATAACGCATAACGCATAACGCATAACGCATAACGCATAACGCATAAGGCATAACGCATAACGCATAACGCATAACGCTTAACGCATAACGCATAACGTATAACGCAGAACGCATAACGCATAACGTATAACGCATAACGCATAACGCATAACGGATCACGCATAACGCATAAAGCATAACGCATAACGCTTAACGCAAACGTATAACGCACAACGCATAACGCAGAACGCATAACGCATAACGCATAAGGCATCACGCATAACGCATAACGCATAACGCATAACGCATAACGCATAACGCATAACCCATAACGCATAACGCATAACGCATAACGCATAACGCATAACGCATAACGCATAAGGCATAACGCATAACGCATAACGCATAACGCTTAACGCATAACGCATAACGTATAACGCATAACGCATAACGCATAACGCATAACGCATAACGCATAACGCATAACGGATCACGCATAACGCATAAAGCATAACGCATAACGCTTAACGCAAACGTATAACGCACAACGCATAACGCAGAACGCATAATGCATAACGCATATCGCATAACGCATAACGCATAACGCATAACGCATAAGGCATAACGCATAACGCATAACGCATAACGCTTAACGCATAACGCATAACGTATAACGCATAACGCATAACGTATAACGCATAACGCATAACGCATAACGTATAACGCATAACGCATAACGCATAACGGATCACGCATAACGCATAAAGCATAACGCATAACGCTTAACGCAAACGTATAACGCACAACGCATAACGCAGAACGCATAACGCATAACGCATAAGGCATCACGCATAACGCATAACGCATAACGCATAACGCATAACGCATAACGCATAACGCATAACGCATAACGCATAACGCATAACGCATAACGCATAACGCATAACGCATAACGCATAAGGCATAACGCATAACGCATAACGCATAACGCTTAACGCATAACGCATAACGTATAACGCATAACGCATAACGCATAACGTATAACGCATAACGCATAACGCATAACGGATCACGCATAACGCATAAAGCATAACGCATAACGCTTAACGCAAACGTATAACGCACAACGCATAACGCAGAACGCATAATGCATAACGCATAACGCATAACGCATAACGCATAACGCATAACGCATAACGCATAAGGCATAACGCATAACGCATAACGCATAACGCTTAACGCATAACGCATAACGTATAACGCATAAAGCATAACGCATAACGCATAACGCATAACGCATTACGCATAACTTATAACGCATAATGCATAACGCATAACGCATAACGCATAACGCATAACGCATAACGCATAACGCATAACGCATAACGCATAACGCATAACGCATAACGCATAACGCCTAACCCATAACGCATAACGCATAACGCATAACGCATAACGCATAACGCATAACGCATAAAGCATAACGCATAACGGATAACGCATAACGCATAACGCAAACGTATAACGCACAACGCATAACGCATAACGCATAACGCATAACGCATAACGCATAACGCATAAAGCATAACGCATAACGCATACGCATAACGCATAACGCATAACGCATAACGCATAACGCATAACGCATAACGCATAACGCATAACGCATAACGCATAACGCATAACGCATAACGCATAACGCATAATTCATAACGCATAACGTATAACGCATAACGCATAACGCATAACGTATAACGCATAACGCATAACGCATAACGGATCACGCATAACGCATAAAGCATAACGCATAACGCTTAACGCAAACGTATAACGCACAACGCATAACGCAGAACGCATAATGCATAACGCATAACGCATAACGCATAACGCAAACGTATAACGCCCAAGGCATAACGCATAACGAACAACGCATAACGCATAACGCATAACGCATAACGTATAACGCATAACGCATAACGCATAACGCATAACGCATAACGCATAACGCATAACGCATAACGCATAACGCATAACGCATAACGCATAACGCATAACGCATAACGCATAACGCATAACGCATAACGCATAACGCATAACGCATAACGCATAACGCATAACGCATAACGCATAACGCATAACGCATAACGCATAACGCATAACGCATAACGCATAACGCATAACGCATAACGCATAACGCATAACGCATAACGCATAACGCATAACGCATAACGCATAACGCATAACGCATAACGCATAACGCATAACGCATAACGCATAACGCATAACGCATAACGCATAACGCAAAACGCATAACGTATAACGCAAACGTATAACGCCCAAGGCATAACGCATAACGAACAACGCATAACGCATAACGCATAACGCATAACGTATAACGCATAACGCATAACGCATAATGCATAACGCATAACGCATAACGCATAACGCATATCGCATAACGCATAACGCATTACGCATAACTTATAACTCATAACTCATAACGCATAACGCATAACGCCTAACGCATAACGCATAACGCATAACGCATAACGTATAACGCATAACGCATAAAGCATAACGCATAACGGATAACGCATAACGCATAACGCAAACGTATAACGCACAACGCATAACGCATAACGCATAACGCATAACGCATAACGCATAAAGTATAACGCATAACGCATAACGCATAACGCATAACGCATAACGCATAACGCATAACGCATAACGCATAACGCATAACGCATAACGCATAACGCATAACGCATAACGCATAACGCATAACGCATAAAGCATAACGCATAACGCATAACGCATAACGCATAACGCATAACGCATAACGCATAACGCATAACGCATAACGCATAACGCATAACGCATAACGCATAACGCATAACGCATAACGCATAACGCATAACGCATAACGCATAACGCATAACGCATAACGCATAACGCATAACGCATAACGCATAACGCATAACGCATAACGCATAACGCATAACGCAAAACGCATAACGTATAACGCAAACGTATAACGCCCAAGGCATAACGCATAACGAACAACGCATAACGCATAACGCATAACGCATAACGTATAACGCATAACGCATAACGCATAACGCATAACGCATAACGCATAACGCATAACGCATAACGCATTACGCATAACTTATAACTCATAACTCATAACGCATAACGCATAACGCATAACGCATAACGCATAACGCATAACGCATAACGTATAACGCATAACGCATAAAGCATAACGCATAACGGATAACGCATAACGCATAACGCAAACGTATAACGCACAACGCATAACGCATAACGCATAACGCATAACGCATAACGCATAAAGTATAACGCATAACGCATAACGCATAACGCATAACGCATAACGCATAACGCATAACGCATAACGCATAACGCATAACGCATAACGGATCACGCATAACGCATAAAGCATAACGCATAACGCTTAACGCAAACGTATAACGCACAACGCATAACGCAGAACGCATAACGCATAACGCATAAGGCATCACGCATAACGCATAACGCATAACGCATAACGCATAACGCATAACGCATAACGCATAACGCATAACGCATAACGCATAACGCATAACGCATAACGCATAACGCATAACGCATAAGGCATAACGCATAACGCATAACGCATAACGCTTAACGCATAACGCATAACGTATAACGCATAACGCATAACGCATAACGTATAACGCATAACGCATAACGCATAACGGATCACGCATAACGCATAAAGCATAACGCATAACGCTTAACGCAAACGTATAACGCACAACGCAGAACGCATAATGCATAACGCATAACGCATAACGCATAACGCATAACGCATAACGCATAAGGCATAACGCATAACGCATAACGCATAACGCTTAACGCATAACGCATAACGTATAACGCATAAAGCATAACGCATAACGCATAACGCATAACGCATAACGCATAACGCATAACGCCTAACCCATAACGCATAACGCATAACGCATAACGCATAACGCATAACGCATAACGCATAAAGCATAACGCATAACGGATAACGCATAACGCATAACGCAAACGTATAACGCACAACGCATAACGCATAACGCATAACGCATAACGCATAACGCATAACGCTTAACGCATAACGCATAACGTATAACGCATAACGCATAACGCATAACGTATAACGCATAACGCATAACGCATAACGGATCACGCATAACGCATAAAGCATAACGCATAACGCTTAACGCAAACGTATAACGCACAACGCATAACGCAGAACGCATAATGCATAACGCATAACGCATAACGCATAACGCATAACGCATAACGCATAAGGCATAACGCATAACGCATAACGCATAACGCTTAACGCATAACGCATAACGTATAACGCATAAAGCATAACGCATAACGCATAACGCATAACGCATAACGCATAACGCATAACGCATAACCCATAACGCATAACGCATAACGCATAACGCATAACGCATAACGCATAACGCATAAAGCATAACGCATAACGAATAACGCATAACGCATAACGCAAACGTATAACGCACAACGCATAACGCATAACGCATAACGCATAACGCATAACGCATAAAGCATAACGCATAACGCATACGCATAACGCATAACGCATAACGCATAACGCATAACGCATAACGCATAACGCATAACGCAAACGTATAACGCCCAAGGCATAACGCATAACGAACAACGCATAACGCATAACGCATAACGCATAACGTATAACGCATAACGCATAACGCATAACGCATAACGCATAACGCATAACGCATGAAGCATAACGCATAACGCATAACGCATAACGCATAACGCATAACGCATAACGCATAACGCATAACGCATAACGCATAACGCATAACGCATAACGCATAACGCATAACGCATAACGCATAACGCATAACGCATAACTCATAACGCATAACGCATAACGCATAACGCATAACGCATAACGCATAACGCATAACGCATAACGCATAACGCATAACGCATAACGCATAACGCATAACGCATAACGCATAACGCATAACGCATAACGCAAAACGCATAACGTATAACGCAAACGTATAACGCCCAAGGCATAACGCATAACGAACAACGCATAACGCATAACGCATAACGCATAACGTATAACGCATAACGCATAACGCATAACGCATAACGCATAACGCATAACGCATAACGCATAACGCATAACGCATAACGCATTACGCATAACTTATAACTCATAACTCATAACGCATAACGCATAACGCCTAACGCATAACGCATAACGCATAACGCATAACGTATAACGCATAACGCATAAAGCATAACGCATAACGGATAACGCATAACGCATAACGCAAACGTATAACGCACAACGCATAACGCATAACGCATAACGCATAACGCATAACGCATAAAGTATAACGCATAACGCATAACGCATAACGCATAACGCATAACGCATAACGCATAACGCATAACGCATAACGCATAACGCATAACGCATAACGCATAACGCATAACGCATAACGCATAACGCATAACGCATAAAGCATAACGCATAACGCATAACGCATAACGCATAACGCATAACGCATAACGCATAACGCATAACGCATAACGCATAACGCATAACGCATAACGCATAACGCATAACGCATAACGCATAACGCATAACGCATAACGCATAACGCATAACGCATAACGCAAAACGCATAACGTATAACGCAAACGTATAACGCCCAAGGCATAACGCATAACGAACAACGCATAACGCATAACGCATAACGCATAACGTATAACGCATAACGCATAACGCATAACGCATAACGCATAACGCATAACGCATAACGCATAACGCATAACGCATAACGCATTACGCATAACTTATAACTCATAACTCATAACGCATAACGCATAACGCCTAACGCATAACGCATAACGCATAACGCATAACGTATAACGCATAACGCATAAAGCATAACGCATAACGGATAACGCATAACGCATAACGCAAACGTATAACGCACAACGCATAACGCATAACGCATAACGCATAACGCATAACGCATAAAGTATAACGCATAACGCATAACGCATAACGCATAACGCATAACGCATAACGCATAACGCATAACGCATAACGCATAACGCATAACGCATAACGCATAACGCATGACGCATAACGCATAACGCATAAAGCATAACGCATAACGCATAACGCATAACGCATAACGCATAACGCATAACGCATAACGCATAACGCATAACGCATAACGCATAACGCATAACGCATAACGCATAACGCATAACGCATAACGCATAACGCATAACGCATAACGCATAACGCATAACGCATAACGCATAACGCATAACGCAAAACGCATAACGTATAACGCAAACGTATAACGCCCAAAGCATAACGCATAACGAACAACGCATAACGCATAACGCATAACGCATAACGTATAACGCATAACGCATAACGCATAACGCATAACGCATAACGCATAACGCATAACGCATAACGCATTACGCATAACTTATAACTCATAACTCATAACGCATAACGCATAACGCCTCACGCATAACGCATAACGCATAACGCATAACGTATAACGCATAACGCATAAAGCATAACGCATAACGGATAACGCATAACGCATAACGCAAACGTATAACGCACAACGCATAACGCATAACGCATAACGCATAACGCATAACGCATAAAGTATAACGCATAACGCATAACGCATAACGCATAACGCATAACGCATAACGCATAACGCATAACGCATAACGCATAACGCATAACGCATAACGGATCACGCATAACGCATAAAGCATAACGCATAACGCTTAACGCAAACGTATAACGCACAACGCATAACGCAGAACGCATAACGCATAACGCATAAGGCATCACGCATAACGCATAACGCATAACGCATAACGCATAACGCATAACGCATAACGCATAACGCATAACGCATAACGCATAACGCATAACGCATAACGCATAACGCATAACGCATAACGCATAACGCATAACGCATAACGCATAACGCTTAACGCATAACGCATAACGTATAACGCATAACGCATAACGCATAACGTATAACGCATAACGCATAACGCATAACGGATCACGCATAACGCATAAAGCATAACGCATAACGCTTAACGCAAACGTATAACGCACAACGCATAACGCAGAACGCATAATGCATAACGCATAACGCATAACGCATAACGCATAACGCATAACGCATAAGGCATAACGCATAACGCATAACGCATAACGCTTAACGCATAACGCATAACGTATAACGCATAAAGCATAACGCATAACGCATAACGCATAACGCATAACGCATAACGCATAACGCCTATCCCATAACGCATAACGCATAACGCATAACGCATAACGCATAACGCATAACGCATAAAGCATAACGCATAACGGATAACGCATAACGCATAACGCAAACGTATAACGCACAACGCATAACGCATAACGCATAACGCATAACGCATAACGCATAACGCTTAACGCATAACGCATAACGTATAACGCATAACGCATAACGCATAACGTATAACGCATAACGCATAACGCATAACGGATCACGCATAACGCATAAAGCATAACGCATAACGCTTAACGCAAACGTATAACGCACAACGCATAACGCAGAACGCATAATGCATAACGCATAACGCATAACGCATAACGCATAACGCATAACGCATAAGGCATAACGCATAACGCATAACGCATAACGCTTAACGCATAACGCATAACGTATAACGCATAAAGCATAACGCATAACGCATAACGCATAACGCATAACGCATAACGCATAACGCCTAACCCATAACGCATAACGCATAACGCATAACGCATAACGCATAACGCATAACGCATAAAGCATAACGCATAACGAATAACGCATAACGCATAACGCAAACGTATAACGCACAACGCATAACGCATAACGCATAACGCATAACGCATAACGCATAACGCATAAAGCATAACGCATAACGCATACGCATAACGCATAACGCATAACGCATAACGCATAACGCATAACGCATAACGCATAACGCATAACGCATAACGCAAACGTATAACGCCCAAGGCATAACGCATAACGAACAACGCATAACGCATAACGCATAACGCATAACGTATAACGCATAACGCATAACGCATAACGCATAACGCATAACGCATAACGCATAACGCATAACGCATAACGCATAACGCATAACGCATAAAGCATAACGCATAACGCATAACGCATAACGCATAACGCATAACGCATAACGCATAACGCATAACGCATAACGCATAACGCATAACGCATAACGCATAACGCATAACGCATAACGCATAACGCATAACGCATAACGCATAACGCATAACGCATAACGCATAACGCATAACGCATAACGCATAACGCATAACGCATAACGCATAACGCATAACGCATAACGGATAACGCATAACGCATAACGCATAACGCATAACGCATAACGCATAACGCATAACGCATAACGCATAACGCATAACGCAAAACGCATAACGTATAACGCAAACGTATAACGCCCAAGGCATAACGCATAACGAACAACGCATAACGCATAACGCATAACGCATAACGTATAACGCATAACGCATAACGCATAACGCATAACGCATAACGCATAACGCATAACGCATAACGCATAACGCATAACGCATTACGCATAACTTATAACTCATAACTCATAACGCATAACGCATAACGCATAACGCATAACGCATAACGCATAACGCATAACGTATAACGCATAACGCATAAAGCATAACGCATAACGCATAACGCATAACGCATAACGCATAACGCATAACGCATAACGCATAACGCATAACGCATAACGCATAACGCATAACTCATAACGCATAACGCATAACGCATAACGCATAACGCATAACGCATAACGCATAACGCATAACGCATAACGCATAACGCATAACGCATAACGCATAACGCATAACGCATAACGGATACCGCATAACGCCTAAACGCATAACGCATAACGCATAACGCATAACGCATAACGCATAACGCATAACGCATAACGCATAACGCATAACGCATAAAGTATAACGCATAACGCATAACGTATAACGCCAAAGGCATAACGCATAACGAACAACGCATAACGCATAACGCATAACGCATAACGTATAACGCATAACGCATAACGCATAACGCATAACGCATAACGCATAACGCATAACGCATAACGCATAACGCATAACGCATAACGCATAACGCATTACGCATAACTTATAACTCATAACTCATAACGCATAACGCATAACGCCTAACGCATAACGCATAACGCATAACGCATAACGCATAACGCATAACGCATAAAGCATAACGCATAACGGATAACGCATAACGCATAACGCAAACGTATAACGCATAACGCATAACGCATAACGCATAACGCATAACGCATAAAGTATAACGCATAACGCATAACGCATAACGCATAACGCATAACGCATAACGCATACCGCATAACGCAAAACGCATAACGCATAAAGCATAACGCATAACGCATAACGCATAACGCATAACGCATAACGCATAACGCATAACGCATAACGCATAACGCATAACGCATAACGCATAACGCATAACGCATAACGCATAACGCATAACGCATAACGCATAACGCATAACGCATAACGCATAACGCATAACGCATAACGCATAACGCATAACGCATAACGCATAACGCATAACGCATAACGCATAACGCATAACGCATAACGCATAACGCATAACGTATAACGCATAACGCATAACGCATAACGCATAAAGCGTAACGCATAACGCATAACGCAAAATGCATAACGCATAAAGCATAACGCATAACGCATAACGCATAACGCATAACGCATAACGCATAACGCATAACGCATAACGCATAACGCATAACGCATAACGCATAACGCATAACGCATAACGCATAACGCATAACGCATAACGCATAACGCATAACGCATAACGCATAACGCATAACGCATAAGGCATAACGCATAACGCATAATGCATAAGGCATAACGCATAACGCATAACGCATAACGCATAACGCATAACGCATAACGCATAACGCATAACGCATAAGGCATAACGCATAACGCATAATGCATAACGCTTAACGCATAACGCATAACGTATAACGCATAACGCATAACGCATAACGTATAACGCATAACGCATAACGCATAACGGATCACGCATAACGCATAAAGCATAACGCATAACGCTTAACGCATAACGTATAACTCATAACGCATAACGCATCACGCATAACGCATAACGCATAACGCATAACGTATAACGCATAACGCATAACGCATAACGCATAACGCATAACGCATAACGCATCACGCATAACGCATAACGCATAACGCATAACGTATAACGCATAACGCATAACGCATAACGCATAACGCATAAGGCATAACGCATAACGCATAACGCATAACGCATAAGGCATAACGCATAACGCATAATGCATAACGCTTAACGCATAACGCATAACGTATAACGCATAACGCATAACGCATAACGTATAACGCATAACGGATCACGCATAACGCATAAAGCATAACGCATAACGCTTAACGCATAACGTATAACTCATAACGCATAACGCATCACGCATAACGCATAACGCATAACGTATAACGCATAACGCATAACGCATAACGCATAACGCATAACGCATAACGCATCACGCATAACGCATAACGCATAACGCATATGCATAACGCATAACGCATAACGCATAACGCATAACGCATAACGCATAACGCATAACGCATAACGCATAACGCATAACGCATAACGCATAACGCATAACGCATAACGCATAACGCATAACGGATCACGCATAACGCATAAAGCATAACGCATAACGCTTAACGCATAACGTATAACTCATCACGCATAACGCATCACGCATAACGCATAACGCATAACGCATAACGCATAACGCATAACGCATAACGCATAACGCATAACGCATAACGCATAACGCATAACGCATAACGCATAACGCATAACGCATAACGCATAACGCATAACGCATAACGCATAACGCATAACGCATAACGCATAACGCATAACGCATAACGCATAACGCATAACGCATAACGCATAACGCATAACGCATAACGCATAACGCATAACGCATAACGCATAACGCATAACGCATAACTTATAACTCATAACGCATAACGCATGGCGCATAACGCAAAATGCATAACGCATAACGCATAACGCATAACGCATAACGCATAACGCATAACGCATAACGCATAACGCATAACGCATAACGCATAACGCATAACGCATAACGCATAACGCATAACGCATAACGCATAACGCATAACTTATAACTCATAACGCATAACGCATGGCGCATAACGCAAAATGCATAACGCAAAACGCATAACGCATAACGCATAACGCATAGCGCATAACGCATAACGCATAACGCATAACGCATAACGCATAACGCATAACGCATAACGCATAACGCATAACGCATAACGCATAACGCATAACGCATAACGCATAACGCATAACGCATAACGCATAACGCATAACGCATAACGCATAACGCATAACGCATAACGCATAACGCATAACGCATAACGCATAACGCATAACGCATAACGCATAACGGATAACGCATAACGCATAACGCATAACGCATAACGCATAACGCATAACGCATAACGCATAACGCATAACGCATAACGCAAAACGCATAACGTATAACGCAAACGTATAACGCCCAAGGCATAACGCATAACGAACAACGCATAACGCATAACGCATAACGCATAACGTATAACGCATAACGCATAACGCATAACGCATAACGCATAACGCATAACGCATAACGCATAACGCATAACGCATAACGCATTACGCATAACTTATAACTCATAACTCATAACGCATAACGCATAACGCATAACGCATAACGCATAACGCATAACGCATAACGTATAACGCATAACGCATAAAGCATAACGCATAACGCATAACGCATAACGCATAACGCATAACGCATAACGCATAACGCATAACGCATAACGCATAACGCATAACGCATAACGCATAACGCATAACGCATAACGCATAACGCATAACGCATAACGCATAACGCATAACGCATAACGCATAACGCATAACGCATAACGCATAACGCATAACGGATAACGCATAACGCATAACGCATAACGCATAACGCATAACGCATAACGCATAACGCATAACGCATAACGCATAACGCATAACGCATAAAGTATAACGCATAACGCATAACGTATAACGCCAAAGGCATAACGCATAACGAATAACGCATAACGCATAACGCATAACGCATAACGTATAACGCATAACGCATAACGCATAACGCATAACGCATAACGCATAACGCATAACGCATAACGCATAACGCATAACGCATAACGCATAACGCATTACGCATAACTTATAACTCATAACTCATAACGCATAACGCATAACGCATAACGCATAACGCATAACGCATAACGCATAACGCATAACGCATAACGCATAAAGCATAACGCATAACGGATAACGCATAACGCATAACGCAAACGTATAACGCACAACGCATAACGCATAACGCATAACGCATAACGCATAAAGTATAACGCATAACGCATAACGCATAACGCATAACGCATAACGCATAACGCATACCGCATAACGCAAAACGCATAACGCATAAAGCATAACGCATAACGCATAACGCATAACGCATAACGCATAACGCATAACGCATAACGCATAACGCATAACGCATAACGCATAACGCATAACGCATAACGCATAACGCATAACGCATAACGCATAACGCATAACGCATAACGCATAACGCATAACGCATAACGCATAACGCATAACGCATAACGCATAACGCATAACGCATAACGCATAACGCATAACGCATAACGCATAACGCATAACGCATAACGTATAACGCATAACGCATAACGCATAACGCATAAAGCGTAACGCATAACGCATAACGCAAAATGCATAACGCATAAAGCATAACGCATAACGCATAACGCATAACGCATAACGCATAACGCATAACGCATAACGCATAACGCATAACGCATAACGCATAACGCATAACGCATAACGCATAACGCATAACGCATAACGCATAACGCATAACGCATAACGCATAACGCATAACGCATAACGCATAAGGCATAACGCATAACGCATAATGCATAAGGCATAACGCATAACGCATAACGCATAACGCATAACGCATAACGCATAACGCATAACGCATAACGCATAAGGCATAACGCATAACGCATAATGCATAACGCTTAACGCATAACGCATAACGTATAACGCATAACGCATAACGCATAACGTATAACGCATAACGCATAACGCATAACGGATCACGCATAACGCATAAAGCATAACGCATAACGCTTAACGCATAACGTATAACTCATAACGCATAACGCATCACGCATAACGCATAACGCATAACGCATAACGTATAACGCATAACGCATAACGCATAACGCATAACGCATAACGCATAACGCATCACGCATAACGCATAACGCATAACGCATATGCATAACGCATAACGCATAACGCATAACGCATAACGCATAACGCATAACGCATAACGCATAACGCATAACGCATAACGCATAAGGCATAACGCATAACGCATAATGCATAACGCTTAACGCATAACGCATAACGTATAACGCATAACGCATAACGCATAACGTATAACGCATAACGGATCACGCATAACGCATAAAGCATAACGCATAACGCTTAACGCATAACGTATAACTCATAACGCATAACGCATCACGCATAACGCATAACGCATAACGTATAACGCATAACGCATAACGCATAACGCATAACGCATAACGCATAACGCATCACGCATAACGCATAACGCATAACGCATATGCATAACGCATAACGCATAACGCATAACGCATAACGCATAACGCATAACGCATAACGCATAACGCATAACGCATAACGCATAACGCATAAGGCATAACGCATAACGCATAACGCATAACGGATCACGCATAACGCATAAAGCATAACGCATAACGCTTAACGCATAACGTATAACTCATAACGCATAACGCATCACGCATAACGCATAACGCATAACGCATAACGCATAACGCATAACGCATAACGCATAACGCATAACGCATAACGCATAACGCATAACGCATAACGCATAACGCATAACGCATAACGCATAACGCATAACGCATAACGCATAACGCATAACGCATAACGCATAACGCATAACGCATAACGCATAACGCATAACGCATAACGCATAACGCATAACGCATAACGCATAACGCATAACGCATAACGCATAACGCATAACGCATAACGCATAACGCATAAAGCATAACGCATAACGCATAACGCATAACGCAAACGTATAACGCCCAAGGCATAACGAACAACGCATAACGCATAACGCATAACGCATAACGCATAACGTATAACGCATATAGCATAACGCATAACGCATAACGCATAACGCATAACGCATAACGCATAACGCATAACGCATAACGCATAACGCATAACGCATAACGCATAACGCATAACGCATAACGCATAACGCATAACGCATAAAGCATAACGCATAACGCATAACGCATAACGCATAACGCATAACGCATAACGCATAACGCATAACGCATAACGCATAACGCATAACGCATAACGCATAACGCATAACGCATAACGCATAACGCATAACGCATAACGCTTAACGCATAACGCATAACGTATAACGCATAACGCATAACGCATAACGTATAACGCATAACGCATAACGCATAACGGATCACGCATAACGCATAAAGCATAACGCATAACGCTTAACGCATAACGTATAACTCATAACGCATAACGCATAACGCATAACGCATAACGCCTAACGCATAACGCATAACGCATAACGCATAACGCATAACGCATAAAGCATAACGCATAACGGATAACGCATAACGCATAACGCTTAACGCATAACGTATAACTCATAACGCATAACGCATCACGCATAACGCATAACGCATAACGTATAACGCATAACGCATAACGCATAACGCATAACGCATAACGCATAACGCATCACGCATAACGCATAACGCATAACGCATATGCATAACGCATAACGCATAACGCATAACGCATAACGCATAACGCATAACGCATAACGCATAACGCATAACGCATAACGCATAACGCATAAGGCATAACGCATAACGCATAACGCATAACGGATCACGCATAACGCATAAAGCATAACGCATAACGCTTAACGCATAACGTATAACTCATAACGCATAACGCATCACGCATAACGCATAACGCATAACGCATAACGCATAACGCATAACGCATAACGCATAACGCATAACGCATAACGCATAACGCATAACGCATAACGCATAACGCATAACGCATAACGCATAACGCATAACGCATAACGCATAACGCATAACGCATAACGCATAACGCATAACGCATAACGCATAACGCATAACGCATAACGCATAACGCATAACGCATAACGCATAACGCATAACGCATAACGCATAACGCATAACGCATAACGCATAACGCATAACGCATAACGCATAACGCATAAAGCATAACGCATAACGCATAACGCATAACGCAAACGTATAACGCCCAAGGCATAACGAACAACGCATAACGCATAACGCATAACGCATAACGCATAACGTATAACGCATATAGCATAACGCATAACGCATAACGCATAACGCATAACGCATAACGCATAACGCATAACGCATAACGCATAACGCATAACGCATAACGCATAACGCATAACGCATAAAGCATAACGCATAACGCATAACGCATAACGCATAACGCATAACGCATAACGCATAACGCATAACGCATAACGCATAACGCATAACGCATAACGCATAACGCATAACGCATAACGCATAACGCATAACGCATAACGCTTAACGCATAACGCATAACGTATAACGCATAACGCATAACGCATAACGTATAACGCATAACGCATAACGCATAACGGATCACGCATAACGCATAAAGCATAACGCATAACGCTTAACGCATAACGTATAACTCATAACGCATAACGCATAACGCATAACGCATAACGCATAACGCCTAACGCATAACGCATAACGCATAACGCATAACGCATAACGCATAAAGCATAACGCATAACGGATAACGCATAACGCATAACGCAAACGTATAACGCACAACGCATAACGCATAACGCATAACGCATAACGCATAACGCATAAAGCATAACGCATAACGCATAACGCATAACGCATAACGCATAACGCATAACGCATAACGCATAACGCATAACGCATAAAGCATAACGCATAACGCATAACGCATAACGCATAACGCATAACGCATAACGCATAACGCATAACGCATAACTCATAACGCATAACGCATAAGGCATAACGCATAACGCATAATGCATAACGCTTAACGCATAACGCATAACGTATAACGCATAACGCATAACGCATAACGTATAACGCATAACGCATAACGGATCACGCATAACGCATAAAGCATAACGCATAACGCTTAACGCATAACGTATAACTCATAACGCATAACGCATCACGCATAACGCATAACGCATAACGCATAACGCATAACGCATAACGCATAACGCATAACGCATAACGCATTACGCATAACTTATAACTCATAACTCATAACGCATAACGCATAACGCCTAACGCATAACGCATAACGCATAACGCATAAAGCATAACGCATAAAGCATAACGCATAACGCATAAATCATATCGCATAACGCATAACGCATAACGCATAACGCATAACGCATAACGCATAACGCATAACGCATAACGCATAACGCATAACGCATTACGCATAACTTATAACTCATAACTCATAACGCATAACGCATAACGCCTAACGCATAACGCATAACGCATAACGCATAACGCATAACGCATAAAGCATAACGCATAACGCATAAATCATATCGCATAACGCATAACGCATAACGCATAACGCATAACGCATAACGCATAACGCATAACGCATAACGCATAACGCATAACGCATAACGCATAACGCATAACGCATAACGCATAACGCATAACGCATAACGCATAACGCATAACGCATAACGCATAACGCATAACGCATAACGCATAACGCATAACGCATAACGCATAACGCATAACGCATAACGCATAACGCATAACGCATAACGCATAACGCATAACGCATAACGCATAACGCATAACGCATAACGCATAACGTATAACGCATAACGTATAACGCATAACGAACAACGCATAACGCATAACGCATAACGCATAACGCATAACGTATAACGCATAAAGCATAACGCATAACGGATAACGCATAAAGCATAACGCATAACGCATAACGCATTACGCATAACTTATAACTCATAACTCATAACGCATAACGCATAACGCCTAACGCATAACGCATAACGCATAACGCATAACGCATAACGCATAACGCATAACGCATAACGGATAACGCATAACGCATAACGCATAACGCATAACGCATTACGCATAACTTATAACTCATAACTCATAACGCATAACGCATAACGCATAACGCATAACGCATAACGCATAACGCATAACGCATAACGCATAACGCATAAAGCATAACGCATAACGAATAACGCATAAAGCATAACGCATAACGCATAACGCAAACGTATAACGCCCAAGGCATAACGCATAACGAACAACGCATAACGAACAACGCATAACGTATAACGCATAACGCATAACGCATAACGTATAACGCATAAAGCATAACTTATAACTCATAACGCATAACGCATGGCGCATAACGCAAAATGCATAACGCATAACGCATAACGCATAACGCATAACGCATAACGCATAACGTATAACGCATAACGTATAACGAAAACGTATAACGCCCAAGGCATAACGCATAACGAACAACGCATAACGCATAACGCATAACGCATAACGTATAACGCATAAAGCATAACGCATAACGGATAACGCATAACGCATAACGCATTACGCATAACTTATAACTCATAACTCATAACGCATAACGCATAACACCTAACGCATAACGCATAACGCATAACGCATAACGCATAACGCATAAAGCATAACGCATAACGCATAAATCATATCGCATAACGCATAACGCATAACGCATAACGCATAACGCATAACGCATAACGCATAACGCATAACGTATAACGCATAACGCATAACGCATAACCCATAACGCATAACGCATAACTCAAACCGTATAACGCATAACGCATAACGCATAACGCATAACGCATAACGCATAACGCATAACGCATAACGCATAACGCATAACGCATAACGCATAACGCATAACGCATAACGCATAACGCATAACGCATAACGCATAACGCATAACGCATAACGCATAACGCATAACGCATAACGCATAACGCATAACGTATAACGCATAACGTATAACGCATAACGAACAACGCATAACGCATAACGCATAACGCATAACGCATAACGTATAACGCATAAAGCATAACGCATAACGGATAACGCATAAAGCATAACGCATAACGCATAACGCATTACGCATAACTTATAACTCATAACTCATAACGCATAACGCATAACGCCTAACGCATAACGCATAACGCATAACGCATAACGCATAACGCATAAAGCATAACGCATAACGGATACCGCATAACGCATAACGCAAACGTATAACGCACAACGCATAACGCATAACGCATAACGCATAACGCATAACGCATAAAGCATAACGCATAACGCATAACGCATAACGCATAACGCATAACGCATAACGCATAACGCATAACGCATAACGCATAACGCATAACGCATAACGCATAACGCATAAAGCATAACGCATAACGCATAACGCATAACGCATAACGCATAACGCATAACGCATAACGCATAACGCATAACGCATAACGCATAACGCATAACGCATAACGCATAACGCATAACGCATAACGCATAACGCATAACGCATAACGCATAACGCATAACGCATAACGCATAACGCATAACGCATAACGCATAACGCATAACGCATAACGCATAACGCATAACGCATAACGCATAACGCATAACGCATAACGCATAACGCATAACGCATAACGCATAACGCATAACGCATAACGCATAACGCATAACGCATAACGCATAACGCATAACGCATAACGCATAACGCATAACGCATAACGCATAACGCATAACGCATAACGCATAACGCATAACGCATAACGCATAACGCATAACGCATAACGCATAACGCATAACGCATAACGCATAACGCATAACGCATAACGCATAACGCTTAACGCATAACGCATAACGTATAACGCATAACGCATAACGCATAACGTATAACGCATAACGCATAACGCATAACGGATCACGCATAACGCATAAAGCATAACGCATAACGCTTAACGCATAACGTATAACTCATAACGCATAACGCATAACGCATAACGCATAACGCCTAACGCATAACGCATAACGCATAACGCATAACGCATAACGCATAAAGCATAACGCATAACGGATAACGCATAACGCATAACGCAAACGTATAACGCACAACGCATAACGCATAACGCATAACGCATAACGCATAACGCATAAAGCATAACGCATAACGCATAACGCATAACGCATAACGCATAACGCATAACGCATAACGCAAAACGCATAACGCATAAAGCATAACGCATAACGCATAACGCATAACGCATAACGCATAACGCATAACGCATAACGCATAACGCATAACGCATAACGCATAACGCATAACGCATAACGCATAACGCATAACGCATAACGTATAACGCATAACGCATAACGCATAACGCATAAAGCGTAACGCATAAGGCATAACGCATAACGCATAATGCATAACGCTTAACGCATAACGCATAACGAATAACGCATAACGCATAACGCATAACGTATAACGCATAACGCATAACGCATCACGCATAACGCATAAAGCATAACGCATAACGCTTAACGCATAACGTATAACTCATAACGCATAACGCATCACGCATAACGCATAACGCATAACGCATAACGCATAACGCATAACGCATAACGCATAACGCATAACGCATATGCATAACGCATAACGCATAACTCATAAAGCATAACGCCTAACGCATAACGCAAACGTATAACGCACAACGCATAACGCATAACGCATAATGCATAACACATAACGCATAACGCATAACGCATAACGCATAACGCATAACGCATAACGCATAACGCATAACGCATAACGCATAACGCATAACGCATAACGCATAACGCATAACGCATAACGCATAACGCATAACGCATAACGCATAACGCATAACGCATAACGCATAACGCATAACGCATAACGCATAACGCATAACGCATAACGCATAACGCATAACGCATAACGCATAACGCATAACTTATAACTCATAACGCATAACGCATGGCGCATAACGCAAAATGCATAACGCATAACGCATAACGCATAACGCATAACGCATAACGCATAACGCATAACGCATAACGCATAACGCATAACGCATAACGCATAACGCATAACGCATAACGCATAACGCATAACGCATAACGCATAACGCATAACGCATAACGCATAACGCATAACGCATAACGCATAACGCATTACGCATAACTTATAACTCATAACTCATAACGCATAACGCATAACGCCTAACGCATAACGCATAACGCATAACGCATAACGCATAACGCATAACGCATAACGCATAACGCATAACGCATAAAGCATAACGCATAACGCATAACGCATAACGCATTACGCATAACTTATAACTCATAACTCATAACGCATAACGCATAACGCCTAACGCATAACGAATAACGCATAACGCATAACGCATAACGCATAACGCATAAAGCATAACGCATAACGGATAACGCATAACGCATAACGCAAACGTATAACGCACAACGCATAACGCATAATGCATAACGCATAACGCATAACGCATAACGCATAACGCATAAAGCATAACGCATAACGCATAACGCATAACGCATAACGCATAACGCATAACGCATAACGCATAACGCATAACGCATAACGCATAACGCATAACGCATAACGCATAACGCATAACGCATAACGCATAACGCATAACGCATAACGCATAACGCATAACGCATAACGCATAACGCATAACGCATAACGCATAACGCATAACGCATTACGCATAACTTGTAACTCATAACTCATAACGCATAACGCATAACGCATAACGCATAACGCATAACGCATAACGCATAACGCATAACGCATAACGCATAAAGCATAACGCATAACGAATAACGCATAAAGCATAACGCATAACGCATAACGCAAACGTATAACGCCCAAGGCATAACGCATAACGAACAACGCATAACGTATAACGCATAACGCATAACGCATAACGTATAACGCATAAAGCATAACTTATAACTCATAACGCATAACGCATAGCGCATAACGCAAAATGCATAACGCATAACGCATAACGCATAACGCATAACGCATAACGCATAACGCATAACGCATAACGCATAACGCATAACGCATAACGCATAACGCATAACGCATAACGCATAACGCATAACGCATAACGTATAACGCATAACGTATAACGCAAACGTATAACGCCCAAGGCATAACGCATAACGAACAACGCATAACGCATAACGCATAACGTATAACGCATAACGCATAACGTATAACCCATAACGCATAACGCATAACTCAAACCGTATAACGCATAACGCATAACGCATAACGCATAACGCATAACGCATAACGCATAACGCATAACGCATAACGCATAACGCATAACGCATAAAGCATAACGCATAACGCATAACGCATAACGCATAACGCATAACGCATAACGCATAACGCATAACGCATAACGCATAACGCATAACGCATAACGTATAACGCATAACGTATAACGCATAACGAACAACGCATAACGCATAACGCATAACGCATAACGTATAACGCATAAAGCATAACGCATAACGGATAACGCATAAAGCATAACGCATAACGCATAACGCATTACGCATAACTTATAACTCATAACTCATAACGCATAACGCATAACGCCTAACGCATAACGCATAACGCATAACGCATAACGCATAACGCATAACGCATAAAGCATAACGCATAACGGATACCGCATAACGCATAACGCAAACGTATAACGCAAAACGCATAACGCATAACGCATAACGCATAACGCATAACGCATAAAGCATAACGCATAACGCATAACGCATAACGCATAACGCATAACGCATAACGCATAACGCATAACGCATAACGCATAACGCATAAAGCATAACGCATAACGCATAACGCATAACGCATAACGCATAACGCATAACGCATAACGCATAACGCATAACGCATAACGCATAACGCATAACGCATAACGCATAACGCATAACGCATAACGCATAACGCATAACGCATAACGCATAACGCATAACGCATAACGCATAACGCATAACGCATAACGCATAACGTATAACGCATAACGCATAACGCATAACGCATAACGCATAACGCATAACGCATAACGCATAACGCATAACGCATAACGCATAACGCATAACGCATGACGCATAACGCATAACGCATAACGCATAACGCATAACGCATAACGCATAACGCATAACGCATAACGCATAACGCATATGCATAACGCATAACGCATAACGCATAACCCATAAAGCATAACGCCTAACGCATAACGCAAACGTATAACACATAACGCATAACGCATAACGCATAAAGCATAACGCATGACGCCTAACGCATAACGCAAACGTATAACACATAACACATAACGCATGACGCATAACGCAAAACGCATAACGCATAACGCATAACGCATAAAGCATAACGCATGACGCCTAACGCATAACGCAAACGTATAACACATAACACATAACGTATGACGCATAACGCAAAACGCATAACGCATAACGCATATCGAATAACGCATAACGCATAACGCATAACGCATAACGCATAACGCATAACGCATAACGCATAACGCATAACGCATAACGCATAACGCATAACGCATAACGCATAACGAATAGCACAAACGTATAACGCCCAAGGCATAACGCATTACACATAACGCATAACGCATAACGCATAACGCATAACGCATAACGCATAACGCATAACGCATAACGCATAACGCATAACGCATAACGCATAACGCATAACGCATAACGCATAACGCATAACGCATAACGCATAACGCATAACGCATAACGCATAACGCATAACGCATAACGCATAACGCATAACGCATAACGCATAACGCATAACGCATAACGCATAACGCATAACGCATAACGCATAACGCATAACGCATAACGCATAACGTATAACGCAAACGTATAACGCCCAAGGCATAACGCATTACACATAACGCATAACGGATAACGCATAACGCATAACGCATAACGCATAAAGCATTATGCGTTCTGCGTTATGCGTTGTGCGTTATACGTTTGCGTTAAGCGTTATGCGTTATGCTTTATGCGTTATGCGTGATCCGTTATGCGTTATGCGTTATGCGTTATGCGTTATGCGTTATGCGTTATGCGTTATGCGTTATGCGTTATGCGTTATGCATTATGCGTTCTGCGTTATGCGTTGTGCGTTATGCGTTATGCGTTATGCGTTATGCGTTATGCGTTATGCGTTATGCTTTATGCGTTATGCGTTATGCGTTATGCGTTATGCGTTATGCGTTATGCGTTGTGCGTTATACGTTTGCATTATGCGTTATGCGTTATCCGTTATGCGTTATGCTTTATGCGTTATGCGTTATGCGTTATGCGTTATGCGTTATGCGTTAGGCGTTATGCGTTATGCGTTATGAGTTATGAGTTATAAGTTATGCGTAATGCGTTATGCGTTATGC